>OU343224.1:6070654-6162952 GCA_910596185.1 Chrysanthemum makinoi
GGAACTGATGTTGAACGTGTTATGCAGACGGTTCGCTTAGACCAAACACTGCAGGGTTCGGAAGGTTGACTTCACTTCATATTGCATTTGGAAACATGGTTCCAAGAGTGTTGGATGCATTAGGTAATGGTCCTCAAATGGTACTTTTTCTTTCTTTCTGTTATGCGTACAAGCTCTTAAATCGTTTTATTCAAATAATTAAGTTGTTATTCTTACTGTTTATTTTTTCTCATGTTTTCAAATTCAACACATCAATTAATTGAAATATATGATAGTTAACGAAAGACTCTCTCTGAGAACTTTACTGTGAATCAGTGACCTAAGGATCGGAGAACAGCAACAACTATTGTCTTCTACTCTACCGACTGAGACGTACAAGGTGATCATACACTTACGGTTGCCTTTATAGTGTTAGTTTTGGAAATATGGTTTTATGAGGTGTTGGGAGAATCAATTCATGTTTTCTATTTTTTAAAATCATTGATTACAGGTGTCTCTTCCTCCTGCGGTTGAAGGCAGCAGTGTGTTCAATAGGCTCTACTAACATGCTGACGCAGATTGTTGCACCTATTCATATCTATGTTGATCGGTCGTACTTTTTTGATTAGGCAGGATAGGAACTGAACATGAAAAGTTCGGATTTGATCTTAAAACGTTGCATCCTATGACATATGAACAAGATGCTCATCTTCTCAATGCTATTTCCGAGAGATTTAACTGGGATAAGGTCATAGAAGGGCACAACCTACCTGGTCTTAAATGGGTAATTTGCATATTCTTTGTAATTTATATCAATATAATGCGCACACTCGTGAGAAAAATAATTTGTTGGCATGTGGGTCACACATTAGAATAATTTGCGACTGACCCCCCAATGACAAAGACCATCTGCCTGCACAAGATTTTCTCATGACAGTTGACTCAAAATCTACATAAACATAAAATAGAGTTTTTTCCCATATATAGTAACATTCAATTCTGTACTAAGAAGATTTATATCAATCGTATAAAAATGAAGCTCAAACAAGGCTTATTAGCATTTTTCACTGGTGGTGCTTCTGGAATTGGTATGTTTATTTATTTACTCATTTTATCCTAAATTTTAGGATTTTGTATATGATGATTATGAAGAGGTTTGAACGTACTATCCTCATGGGTACCATGATCGGACAAAGAGGCACTTAATGCTGGTTTTTCTATGTGGTTGTCAAGGAAATGCTATGGTGTAGCTGTTTGAGTTTTTAATCAGCTTGTGACTCGATGAACAACATGTCACCCAAGAAGACTTGGGTTTTGAATAAATCCTTAAACTCAATGTGTTTAATGATTTTGATAGAGAGAAGAAATGGTTAGATATTATTCGGCCCTGAGACCATTATTTTTGCTGTTAATGTTTCAGCTGAATAATGAACTATTTTGTGTATAACTAGAAAGAGCCCGGATGCAAGCAGCAGCAGAGGCGGCAGAAAATGCTTGAAGAAGAGTGGAACCAGAAGCTAAATTGGAAGCAGATCAAAAGAAAGACCTTGAGTGGGAAGCACCTCGGCAGACATTATTGTAGGTATTGAAAACTTATAACCAAATATTCTCAAGTCTCACACGTCAGGTTCACCTGAAATTGATTAGTGGTGGGAATACCTCGTCCCATTCCATGACTCGAATAGGTTCTTTGTTGGGTGGTGTTTCTGGATCAGGTTCAATGAAGAAAATGAGTTCTTTTCCATTAAACAAACATGGTGAACCGATAAGAAAGTCATCTGGTCCTCAAGGTGGAGGGATGTCTTCTAGGCAAAATTCTGGATCTTTACCTCTGGTTCTCCCTGCCACTGTTCTAATTACGTCTGGTCTGCTTAACTTTATAGAATAGAATATAAGAACCAAAAGTAGTCTTATACAAGTCACACTTAAGTGTGACTCAAAAGTCATGCCCGAGACATGTAATATCTCCTTTTAGTGCATGGTTGTAGTTCATTATGTCTAATGCACCTTGATTATGATCACATCAGTTTCATATATGTTTCTGCTTATAAGACTCTATATAATAAACTTTTATATCAGTCGCCTTATTCTCATAATTTTTCTCTTCCTTTCTCCTTTATATATCCCTTTTTTTATCGTATTTATATTTGTTTCATCTTTATTTAAACTTTCAGGTTCATCTGTGTTTGAGCTGAAGCCTGTGTTTGGATCAACTATAATGGACTTCCTGAGGAAGATCATGGTATTCTGGTAATCATTGAACATGCAACTATTGGTTATTGCAAAATGTCTTTTAGTCCCTGTTTATTATTAGTGAGATGTAGATTGATGTAATACTTTTTTTTGGATTATATGCATCAGCTAATTCACTTCGTCTTGATTCTTCGAGTGCCGATGACATAGATAAGCTTGCCATTAAAGAACTTTTTGAGGTGAGACGAGTTGTTTATCTAAAATTTAAATTTCTTTAGTTGGCTACTTTTGTATTTAAATGGAGGTAATTTGATGTCTAGAATCATAAAAATATAATTCAAAGAATGTTACAGTATATAATTTTCTAGGTTGCAACCTGAGGGCATAGTACTTATTCAGTTAGGTGATGTTAAGTGATCCAGTAGTTTAAGCATATAAAAGTGTGACCTGTACATAAGTAAATAGAGTTTAATCAGATTTTGTATTTGTGTTGTATTCAACTAATTACCAAACTCCATTAAGGTCTATCAAACAACTAATTAGTAGCTAGCACGATAACAATATAACAGTTTCTCTACAGAATTATGATAATTAGCTTGTTGGCATTCACTGTCATTTCCTACAAATAATTGTGGTGTCTGCTTTATAAATTGAAAAATCGTGTTTATGTATGTAGGTTGCTGTTAAAGAAAGCAACGACTTATTTTATGGGTGAGTATCTATTCATAAGAGTTATTTTTTTCTTCAAAACATCACTTAAGAAAATTTGTGTCTACTTGGAAGATCAATGTTTACATCATATATATGAGTTTTCTTACATAATGCATGACACATTGTAGAGGTTAAATAATGGGCAGGTCAAATGGGCTGGGCAAACAGGCAAAAACCGATTTGGGTCAACTTGGCTACTTTTTTATATTGGTCAATGGACCGGGTTGGGTTGAGCTTTTCTCCCACATAAATAAGTATTCGGATAAATTATTATGGTGTTAAATATGATTAGGAAACTGCGCGGGTACAGGTTTGCAATTATTCTACTAATGTTGTTCCGTTTAGAACCTAAACTCCCCCTCTCCTGTTATAGGACTGTTTATGAATTTTTGTGTGTAAAAACTCAGGAAATTTGAAGAGAATAATAAAGATTGATAGTCAAACAACATGTAATTCACAACAATGGTTAAATGGCTATTTTATAGACAAAAGATCGCCAAAATAAGTTGATTTAGTAGCAAGTCAAAGCATGTAAACTTTGTTGTTAATGTTACTTTTCCTTCTTGGTTACTTGACGGGAATAGGGCGCAAACAAATAATGAAGCCCAAACTGAAATCGAAAGTCACCTAAAAGATATGCCTAAACTATATGTAGAAGCGCATGAGTTACAGACCCCTGACCAGTAAAAAGTGTCACATTAGCAAAGGTACACGACTACAACGTTTAATTATGTTATGTATTTTTGCCACTCTTTTAATCAAAATGATTTTTTATATAATAAGTGATGTTTCTTTTGATTCAGTCATACAAGGATGGACGATGTATGCCAACCGGAGAATATTGATAAAGGCTCTTTATCTTTGGAAATTGTGCATTGATCAACCAAGTTTGATTATTCACATCTTCATTGGTAAAGACTAAAACAAGAGGCTTTCGATTAGACGTGGCTTGGTATGTTAATATGACAGGCTTGCCGAGAAAAGGCTTTTTTATGGACCATGGAGACCTGTATGTATGTTTCCGCATTAATATCCCTACGTAAGCATTCTGTTATACTAATAATTTATGTTAGTACATGTAATCTGAATATACTGTTGCGCTAGGATGTTTAGCAGTCTTGAATGCTTAGTTCAGAGTATAGCCTTAAAACTTACTGTTAATCTTATTAATAAATATTCTACAATAGAGTGTTACGTACTCTTAATATTCTGACTGGATGTTTGGTTTCTTTTCCCTCCTGTATGACTGGAATTCACAGACACGTAATACATAAAGTATGTTTCAAAGTTTTATAAGTTAAAGTTATGCATAAGTATCTCTTTTATACTAATACAGAAAATTTAGGGCGTGGTAGGTGGAACGGATGACGAGATGAATAAGATGCTTCTCAGTCACAGAAGAAGTGTTTGGTTGTATACGAGAGGAAAGCTGACCAAGCTACAAAATCAAGCTCACACCTTCTTCAGAATTGTATGTGAATTTATTTGCGCCCTTCATTTGTTTAGTTGCTTATTGTCAGTTTATAAATGGACTTTAGTACTTAAAGTCAAGGATGTCTAATTTCATATGTTGTTTGCCAAATGCTCAAACTTCTATTATTTATTTTCATACATTCAAAACACATAAGCACATCCAAATAACCATATTCTACAACACATCTAATGCAGTAGTTTATCTAATTATAGTTACTGCATATCATATTATAACTTATAAAGTGGACATCTAAACACTCCTTCATTGATGAATCAAGATGTCTGCTAATATTTATTCTGTTTCGCCTCATAATTTTTAATCTAAGGGAGCGCATTCACTATTTAAAGCCATTGAATCTAGACTCGCAGACTATGTAAACCCCAGGTTATACTCGAACTTTGCTTTCAGTATTCGCATAAGTTCTCATATACTATATACGTTTTCACTAGAGGTGGTAAAATGGGCAGGTTGGGTAATGAGTCAAAATGATTAGTTTTTGGTAAAGCAATTAAAAAACAGTCCCATTATACCAAAACTCTATAAAAAAATTACAATTATGATTTTATTTGTGCAAGTCAAGATTGCGTATTCAAAAGAGATGCATTTTTTTACGCAACGGGCAACTAAAGCGAACAGTTTCAAAGAATCCCTTATTTCATAAAGATGAGAATTTCTTAATACTTGAATGAAACTGCTTAGGGTATGCCATAAAACAGTTGTGAGCCTATTATAGCATTCAAATGTGCCAGTAACAATTTATTAATTAGTTATTAATGTTATATATGTTGGCCGCATGGGAAATGGCATATCTCTAAAGTATATGCCAAAACACAACATATTGTATAGTTTAGGCTAGAGTGCACCTGATTTAAGGTCAACGACTATTGTATTGACAAATAATCTCTACTGATACACATTCTATTCGTTTTGCAAGGGACTACATTGAGCGGATTCATAAGTTTATTCTTATCCAGAAGTGATTAGTATTATTGGCATGGAATGCAAGTTGGAACCAGGATGAGGGTACAAATGGGCTCTTTTAACTTTTCTATGCTACATAATTGATAGTTTGATACAACGAGTGGAGGAAGGTACATATGTTTCCATCTTGGTTTGCTTATTATCTTATTTCACATTTCGTCTTTAATATATTACATGTGGCAAGGTTGACCAATTTCCGTAGGTATGAGTCAATCTTGGTTACGTTAAATATCTAATGTGCAAGTTGGGAAATGTAAAATAAATAACTATGTGAGGAACTAATGTGTCAATAAGGTTGCAAGTTGTTATATTATTTTCCATTTTCTTTATTTTCTAAATTTAATCTGAATTTTATTAATTTCTTTTTAGATTATTTTCAGTTTGTTACAAAAAGTGTTTCGAGTCAACCCAACAAACTGAACTACTTGAAACATTCTAACCCAAAGCGTCTATGATTCCTTAAACTATGGCCTGCTAAGTGACTCCTAATATTATGACATGCTTTCAAAGACATCTGTTAGTGTAGACTTTGATAAGGATAACAAACATAAGCCTTTATCCTTTATCCCTATGCATTATTCTTTATAAAAGTCTCTTAAATGATCTTGGTAAAGTTATATAAAAAAAATTATCCACCGTTCAATTCAAATTGTGACCCGTATGTCGTATTAATTTGAAATAGTTCTTTTTGGAGGTAATGAAAGTTCCACATATTCAAGCTTGAAGTATTTTATTTTAAGAGTTGTTTGTAAACTACAGTTCATGGGTCATAATACGAGTATAGTTGTCTGTTATGTTTATGATCTCATAAACAACATAAACATTTTAATACCAGTAGTGGAACATGCAAGTTTGTGGTACGTAGTTATAACTTGACTTTTATCAATATTACATAGCGCAAAATATGCATCCCCGATTGCATTGGTGACATATGTTTGTCATTCCTACCATGATGATATCTCTAAAAAACTATAAAGTATACAGAAACAATCAATTTATTATTATCTTATATCATATAAATGAGGAAGGAGTATAAGGAAGTCATTGATTTCTAATTTTATATGAGCAACATAGAGTTTTAAAAGAAGTCTCACATCCTACTTGCAACAAAACTTTCTGAAGAAGTTTTAGTTATTCTATTTGTATTATAAGAACTTCAATATGATGGGTTCTGAAGCTCCCAAAGTTGTGGAAAATGTGCGATTTTCAAATGACATGTTAGCAAGTTATGTTGTGCGTCTTTACATATGAAGATTCATCACTTGTGCTAACTAATAATGTTTTCAATTTAATACCTAAATGGTTATAAGATGTATTCGGTTTACTACCTAAATTGTGTATAAATTGTAGTGTACCAAAGTGAACAGGCTAGAACCCAGTATTATAGGATAATCTTTTAATGAGATATCATGTGTTTATAGGCGATATTGGAGACTAAGATCGAGAAGATAAAGTAGCATATAGCTCTCTTTTGATACTTTTAAGTATATGATGGCTATTTAAAAATTTAACAAAGTCGGGGCGGTGTTTAACAACTTGAATGTTGAACCTTTTAGTAACTATTTGGGTGAGGTTTGAAGTATGCGAAAAGTATTTGGGTTATGTTTCAACAAGTCAACCATTGACCCATTTTCATTTGGTGGGTTTGACGGGTTGGAGAACTAATCCAAATGGCTAACTTTTTAGTACGAGTTATGGGTCAAGAAACAATACTTAGTGGAGGATAACTTGGTGATCAAACTAAAAGGTAGTGCATACATATAGTCAAATGCCATTAAGGATGTTCTTCGTGTTGAGGGTGATTGTCTTTTTCTTTCTCTTTTTTTGGTAGATAGGAAATTTTTGGTCGAGGTTGCACGTGTGATGCTCTTCCAATAGGGAGATGTTAAAATGCTAATAGATTAAGGGCCCGTTTGGTTTGTTGTTAGGAATGACAATGGGTATCGGATTTGGAATGAGATGGAATGACAATGAGTATGAAAAAGTGTATCATTACGATTGTTTATGTTTGGTTGATAGAATATGGCATGAAAAAGTGTATAGATATTTGAATTTTGTAGTGGAAAAAAGAGAGGCTTACGGGAATGGATTTCATAGACACCAAATTGGTGTGTAATGAATCTATGACTATGATATACCTATTTTATTATCGCCCACAAAACAAACACGGACTATTACTTTAAAAGTCATAGTTTTATTCCCATTCAACCAAACCAAACGGGCCCTAACTTTCTCATGTACTAATCATCGATACAAGCTTATTATAGAAGTAAGGAAATACTTTAAGTGCCCATAAGTAGTTAGTCTGTGTCATCATTTCATGTCTTGATTGTTTAGAATTCATGTTGATAAGGACAACAAATGGTGTAGTAGATAGTTGATTGGTGATGATTTGGTTAGCATAAAACTTATTGTTATGATCTGTCTTTTGCTGCAGAATTGCATTGCAAGAACCAATACCATAAGGATCACTGAAAATGAGAGGTGAATGAGCACAAATTTACAGTGGCTCCTGACTTTAACGAGTATGTTCTTTAAAAATTGTGGGAAGTGTATTGGGTTTAGGAGCACTGAACACATAACAAAGAAGGCACAAATTAAAACACACAAGAATCATGCATCGTTTGGTGAAAAGGAACTTTTATATCATGATATTAATGGTTGAAACACATGGAAGATGGTTCATATCTTGGTCCATAGAATGTAACTCTTTTGCAGTTTTCAAAGGATTTTGTATTGATTTATTTTTGCATGTGTATAAAATGGTATTTACATTTATTACATTTATTCATTATCTATCATTAACATACACTCTTTCATGTCAATCTATAGGAATTACGGGTCATATTATTATGTTTATATGAGATACTTGATAAGGATCGAAAGGGCCACTTCTCACTGTTTGAAACACATGGAATGACGATAAGTGGAACTATATATTCATAAAAACTTATACCTTAGCTCTCCAAAATTGTCTATCAGTTGGAGAAGATGATACATGCAAAGTTATTATTTTAATAATTACAACCCGAATTGTTTATCGAATCATTGACTACTTATTATTCCCTAAAAAATGATCGGACCTGTTTACGTTCGTTGTTGTTTCTTACTTTATTCAAACATGTAACCTCTTAATGAATAATATCATTAAAAATCACCGTGATTTTACATATCCAAACCTTTTTAATCACATAATTGATCCATCATACTTCCAAGAAAAGGCAATTTTTGCTCCGACGAATGAAGTCGTGGACACTATAAATGATCATTTGCTGAAGACATTTCAAGGTGAGGAAATTGTTTATCTAAATGGCAACAACATTGATAAAACTGATCGTGGCTCAACCATAGACTAATCCATTTTCTCACTAGAATTTATCAACGGGTTGAAATTCTCAAGTGTGTTCCAAACCACAAGCTTGTGTTAAAAGTTGGTGTCACTATAATGATGTTGAGGAATATTGATCAATCTAATGGATTGTGTACCGGGACACGACTTCAAGTTTTACGATTATCACGGACTTCTATTCAAGCAAAATCATTAATGGGACACATTTTGGAAATAAGGTTATCATACGAAGATTGAGAATTACTCCATCTGATAAAGTTTACCTCTAAAGATCGTGAGGAAACAATATCCCGTTTTGGTGTCATTCGCCATGACAATAAACAAAAGCCAAGGAAAATCGCTTTCAAAAGTCGGATTGTATCTATCACGTTCTGTTTTCAAACATGTATAGCTATATGTGGCTCTTTCACGTGTCAAAAGCAAAAAAGTTTTAAAGGTTGTTGTTTTAGATACGGATGGTAACCTATCAAAAACTACTATAAATGTGATATATAAAGAAGTTCTTCAAGGTCTATGATCAAACGGTCAATAGATATGTACAATATACATATTACATGTTTTCTGGCATTTTCCTTATTTACACTTATTATAAATTCCAAACTTCTTTTACTTACATATTTTTTAAACTTATTAGGTGTTCACGTAATGGACCTTTTGTTTAAGTGTTAGAATGGTCACTACATACATTTGCTTTTGAAGAAAACATATTGGAGATCACGAGGCAATGAAGTTTATTACACAGATATTTACAAGCTTTGTATTTTATATATTTACAAGCATTGTATTTTATATATCAGTCACATATAACTTATTATTCCGTTACAAGAAAATTTCATAGGGAAGGTTAAATATTGGGACACAAGTTTTAAAACATGTGTTTTTTTATAGTTTTTAATACACACAAGTAGGCTGCATTTATTTAATACAATTTTTTTTTTTTAATTTTTAATCTTTTTTTGGTTGTAAAAAAACAGATAAACCAGCCGTGCATAATGCGTTATTTGGCAGCAGGATCTTCATTAATAGGAAAATTCCTCCATTACTGTTATTTTGGAAAAGGTTATTCTAATAATATTAGTATATTTGTGGTTTTATTAAAAAAATAAAAAGTTCTTTGTATCAAATATGAAACCGATGTATGTATCCCTATAGATTATTTCACCCTTCTATTATATTTTTTTTTTAATTTCTAACCGGATAAAAGGCTCATGGACTCCAAAGTAACATAAGCATTACAACATTTTCTCTAATGGAAACTTATTAATCTATAAAATTCTTTTGCTGTATGGTGTTATCATTACACAGAACTTATTAATCATACATGTTAAATAGTTGAACTTATTAATCATATATGGAAACTTATTAATCTTATTAATCTTTTGGTGGTGGCCGGCATCAATTTAAACTTATTAATCATATATGTTAAATAGTTGAGCTAGAAATCATATGTGTGATAAAAATTTGACTAACATTTTTAGTTTTGACTTTTGTTGTTGATTTGGTAATGAATGAATTATGATTGTTAACTTATCAGTATACCTATAACACATTATAATATCATGTCATCATGTATATGTATAGAATCATGTATATGTATAGAATAGACTTTAATCGTTCATATTCAACCGTATTACTGCTAATAATAACAAGGATCTAGAAATTATGGAATTCAAGATCCTAAAATTAAAAATAAATTTACTTGTTCATCTTGTTCGAAAGTAATTAAAGAAGGAGTTTCTCGTTTAAAACAAATTTAGTTGAAGTTTATAATATTTTTTCTAAGTATTTTATGTCCCGACTTAGTAACTTATTTGTTTTACAAATAGATTATTTGCCTATTTTTTTAAAAATCTTTGTGACTTATTTGTAAATTTATTGCATTTGCTTGGTATTTTTTTTTAATTTACTACGTATAAATAATTTTTGTATTTTTTTAATACAAAACGCATCGCGTCCAAAATGCGCTCGCATTCGCAACACGCATCACGCATCACGCATCGGCCTCTGGGACCTTTAGCGCATCGGATCGCAAAACGCAATTTTAAACCAAGGGTTCAACAAAATGGGTTTGTCATATTTTTGCAGTTTCCATAAACCAATAAGGTTGCTTGCAAAGTGAATCACTCTTAACAAGTAAATAACTGTCATTCTGACCAAGATAGATCTACATTGCCATCCTATACCAAGTTTGCTTTTCATTACTATATGTAATCCCATTTTTGCAAATACGTGATTACATCTTAACATCATCAAACAAACTGTATTCATAATAACAAAACTAAACTAAGAAAACGTTAACATATCAAATTAACGACCGAGGATTTTAAGCTACTTACGTATATTTAGACTAAAAAGTATTGAAAACACAGACAAACACCAAAATAATACTACTGCATTCATCACAAACTAAGATCGTGTTACTATTTTAGATTGTCCAAAATTAACTAAGAACAGGTAAACAGGTAAAACGGCTTAGTGGTAAGGCATCTTCCAGATTTGTTTCCTTATGTGGAAACCAAGTTGCATAATATGGCCATATCTCTATATTGGTAGGTCATACAGAGTGTTCAACAAATCTGGGCTACTCAAACAGTTCTCTTATTTGATGAGACTGATTTTGTGTCCTGCTTTCTCAGGTGTGTTCATTAGTTGTAATAACCTTAAATGACTATATAAGTACTACTATACTTTCACTTTTAGTCACTAAAGTTACCGCTTAATACGATAAACAAAGTTTAGTAACTCACATGGCATGTTCATTGGTAGAGTCCATATAAATGGAAAACAATGAAAGTAGGTACCTAAAGCACTAATATTAACCATTTTCTGTCAGCGTCAATTCATATTAACCCTTGTGTTTGTGCAGGAAATTTGTGACACCACCACCATTAGGGCGTAAGACATCTTGGGCAAATCTTCAGGCCTTAGAACTGATGCAATACAAAAAAGGCGGCATGTGATTAGTGTGGACCCAAGGTATTAGATCTCGAGAGACATAGAATTGGTTTATGTGGTAGTCGATGGGTTGCCCAGTTTTCAGATCATCTTATTAACATGGGGTCTCTTATATAGCCTTAATTTCCTACTAAGTAGAAGATTAAACTATTTATCAGAGTCATCTCTACTGCCATCAATTTTCAGTGCATAATGGCTGTTAGAAAAGTAGCCGATAAAATTTGAAGTTAGTAAAGTATGGCAATCTATCCGACCCAGTTCATTATTAATGTGGCTAATTATGGGTCAACGATTAAAAACACAAGGAAAACTCAAGTCATATATAGGATATAGCGGATTCAGTAAATATGATGGATGTTCGGTGTTCATTAAGCAAACATGTACAACATTCACATGATCTTTTATTGTTTTAAATGCCCTTTTACCAATCAAGTTTGGTCTACAGTTAAAAGATTATACTTTAGTACCAAACATAAAAATTGTGAGAATTTGACCAAGATAATTAGTGAAGGGAATAAAGTGTGGAAACTTTCTCACAAGCCTTTAAAAGAGTCTAATGAGAATGGCTTGGATATTAAAGATAACGAACTGAATGAAGCTTTTGGTCCACTAACTGATCATGTCCATAAATCTGATATGTTTGGCCAAGGTAAAAGAAAGAAGAAAGGGAATCCATGGCTAAAAGACTTTGTGAGCAAATAATAAGCCAAGTACTCCCTTATATATGTATTTATTGTTTTTGCTTAATAATAATGTTGTTAGAAATGATTCAAATTAATAAATTTTTTGACATAACAAATTATTAAGTTTTTTGATCCAATTGGGTTATTTGTTAATGATTTAATATCGTGTGATATGTTCATTTTTTCTAGGTTTCACCACTATGGATCGTCTCTACGATGCATATAGTGTGAAATGTTTCAACATTCAACTGGAAACTATCTTTACCAATAAGATTGAGGTCAACCACGTATGTCAGGTTTCGACTTGAGTGTCATACGATGAAAAACAACGGTGTCGGCTCCTATTTGTGTTAAGAAATAAAAGCCATAATACCTCATTTCTGTTGAGAGGTTAACCTCTCAACGTTGAGTATATTTGTTTTGTTCATTGATTTCATTTCTGTTGCAAGGCCTGAACCTCTCATTGGTAATGGTGTGATCGCATCTATGTTATTTATTAGTACCTTTCATCAGTATTTTATGTCTATGTATTAGCCTTTCACGTTCTGATGCGTTTTTAATTATGGTTTCTGCAGCGACAGTTGTTCGAGTAAACTTTCATGGGATGCGAGATAAGATGGTGAAATAGGACTAGAACGTGAAAAGCAATTGCAAGTTATTTCAGATAAAGAAAATTGAAAATGGAAGATTATAGAATATGATGTTTGGACTTTTCAAGTTTACCGCAACCGCAATGTGTCAAAGACATAATTGATTTTTTTTTAATACTACCGTTGTTTCACATAGCCATTACGTGATACTGATTGGTTACACTTTGCTATTTTATATTTGTACTTTTACTCATCATGGATTTTGTTATAAAATGTGGTTTGATGGAACTATAAGATATAGTCTATGACTTTATTTTTGATTATTATCCTGGCTTTTGATGTTTAGACGAATGTAACAAAAAGAAAAACCTCCCCCGGTGCAATGCCCGACATATCACTGATTTGATTAAAAAGGTATGTTCTTAGGCTCTTGAATGTAATATTCATTTAATTAGCTGTATACCCATCTTATGTCCTCCGGTTTCCTTCCCTTGTATGTTTTATATATACATAGCAATGTATTTCGGTTGATTTAGTAAAATATAAAAGTAGTTTAACTTCATTATATTCCGGAGCTTGCAAGATGTTACTAGAGTGGAGTTTAAGATGTTTATGGATTTCTTAAAGAGTTTGAGAATATTTGGAGAAAAAGCTCCTACTGAGCGGATTCAAGAGATTATTCAAACTATTGAAGGTCAAGCGGACCTAGATGCGCAGTTTGACGTAATTTCTAATGGACTCAATTTATTTGTATAATTATAATGTGTGTAGATTGAATGACCGACTAGATAATACTCAAAGAGGCGAAGATACATAGATGAGTAGAACCACCAAAGCCACCACATATCCTAAGGCGAAGATACATAGATGAGCAGAATGACTCATCAATTATCAACCAAGTATGTGAATTCGCGATCTATAAAAATGTATAATTTTTTTATAAAAATGTATAAAAATTTATAAATTAACAACCAAGTATGTGAATTAACAACCAAGTATGTGAAGATACATCATCTTCAGTGGGGGCAATAGGGTTAGCGCGGGCATCTAGGCCAAAAAATGAAATACACACTAAAAACTCACTATCTTGATAAAATTTTCTGACTCGGACCATTACCACTATCGTACACAACCTCCATCTTCACTTTTACTATAGTATAGTCTACACATAATATAGTTACACATCATGAATTGATGTGTTTGGTGTTTAGTGATTTTGAAAAGTTACGTACTATTATAGTTTAGGATATATCAGTAGCATTTGTGTAGAGTGGATTTGATTAATACCTTTATGTACCTACCTTTTTTATATTGACTATGTAAAAGATGTTCATGATTAATTTTGTTTAGAACAAAATGTTAGAAAGTTGTTACCTTCTTTTAGCCGTTTTATGGATTATGGTAACATCAATTATAGTTCTTAACCGTTTAATTTAAGTTTTAATAACTTTTTACTATATATTTGTTCTACTAAATCCTAAAAATAAAAACAACAAGTCAAAGTACTTACGTGCTTTTAGTCGTTTTATGGATTATGGTAACATCAATTATAAATCTTAACAGTTTCATTTAACTTTTAATTACTTTTTAGTATATATTTATTCTACTAAATCCTAAAAATAAAAACCACAAGTCATACCCGTCCATCGGACTGTAGGGATGGGCGGGCATGACTTATAATTATCGTTGAAAGGTATTAATTAATGGAAAATAATATATAAGGAAAGTAGGCATGACTACATTTTAAAACATAGGTAATAATCAAAGGAACTTTAATATGAATTTAAGCAATTCAAGAGCAATTGGCTGAATAAGACGGTGCTTTTGTCCATACACATGATGATTTAGGTTATCTAAGCCCATTTTGGCTCTTCTTACCAATGTTCTTATTTTCGGCTATCGAAGGAGGCGTAAACCATATTTTGATATATCAATACATGTTTCCATTCCTTAAATTGTACTATATAGTTGATCTTATCAGTAATTTCTTCTATGTATGACTATTAAATAGTTTTGTTGAATAAAATAAAGTTTTGTTGTACGAGAGATATGCATCATAGATAATTAGATTGGTGACTATAAAAGGAATAAAATTTAAGGAACATATATTACAACAATTAATTTTTATGGTGTCAGACCACAACACTTAAAATTCTTGGCCATGAAAAACTATAATCACTTCACATTAAAATTTCATAATGTTAAGTGTATTTTGACAACGTAATTTCCTATCATCAGAAGTGGTATTCAGAATGCTTAAAAAGTTCATAGCTGTACTTTACTAATTCTTTGCTTAGCGACCCTTATTTAAAAAAAATAATCGCAAAAAACTATACACCACAAAGACAACATTTAGCCACAACAAAAACATAATCGTGTAAAAACTATCATTCTTCTTTTTACATAAAAGGATTTGAACACTTTCTTTGTGTTACCAATTTGTTTGTTTAACATATTTGCCATTATTGATTATTTACTTACATCCGGTTAGATTTTGTCAAGCAATAATAAGAAGCAAACCCGCCCAACGGGCGGGGTATGAAGGAACTAGAGTTGCAATCTTGGGATATGGTTCAATCATACAACGTCTGGGCGCAACTAGCTTGCTTCAAGCACTTAACTTAGTTGCTGCAACAATAGCCGATGCTCGGTTTTGCAAGCCATTCGATGCAGATCTAATCAAAATATGCTTGAAAAAGAAAAATAATGTTTGAATTGAAGAAAATAATACAATCTGGATAAGTTTTATGTATTTATAATATTTGATGTTATTCATTATTTATGTACGTTTCACTTATAATTCGTAACACTTTCATTCTTATTTATCACTTTATTTTTTATTACAATTATTGTGTCTGTAATATTTATCATTATTCATTATCTATCTACGTACTCTCAGAATTTGTCAATCTAATATTATAAACCTAGTCCGGGGACAACAAGATGTCATTCAAATTGAATCGAAGATAGTTCCATGTTCAAGTATGTTTCACTATGATCATTAATAAAACTCAAGGCCAAATATTGTTTATTTTGTTTTAACATATTTGCTTTTATTCATTATTTATTTTACATGATAATTACATACATATATATGTATGTATTTGTATTTCAGATTTGTGACAAAGTAGTGATTGTCATTGTGTTTGTTAGTCTTTGTAAGGAATATAGACGTGATGGAGGCTTTAGGTTTCTGATAGCAGGTTCATGTGAGAAAAAGAGCTGGTCGCGAGAAAGTTGAATGTTACCAAGCTTTACATCTCGGACTCGGACTATGAAGTTACTAAAGAGGTTACTATTGTGAAACTCTATAGCTATTATGGTTGTATTAGTGTTTAACTTTTGTTCAATAATGTTTTTCCAATTTTATACCTAATAACAGAATGTTGGGACATATTACATATAGGAAATTTATTGAAGGCAGTGTTGTGATTTGAAAGTGATTGTTACAACTCAGGGAATCAAAATTAGATAGATAATCAATAATTTACATATGAAATTAGGAGAATGAGAATGGGTGTCACTGGGTATTTTAATGTGACTAAGACATGGCTACATAGCCTTGGAATACTGTAAAACATGGTGATGAACATGTTCTCCACTTGCTAATTGTTGTAATAAGATTTCCGCAAAAGGTTTCGCTAATGAAAAACTACTTCGTTGTCCCATGACTTTGTTACAATTGTGTGAGGAGGTTAATGTGATGCAAAATCAAGGATTTTTGGTGGGTGAAGGTACACTTCCGGCGTTTGTCTATTTCTTAGACTAAGGCTGCAAGAGCTAAACATAAGGTAAAAATATTTTACTACATTGAATGATTAATTGTTATACATTAACGTATTTTTGCATTTTTAGAAGTATTTAGGGGTTCTGTGGGTAAGCTTATTGCAATAGCTTATTTGATTAGTTCAATTTTTTTGTTGCAACTCAATAAGGTGTTTAGGTATAATTATAGATTATAGGTTAACACTTATTTGTTCTAAATGATATATGTTATAGAAGTCGGGATGGATAAGTATCAAAACGAGTAAACGAGCTTATTTAACTCATATACAGAACTCATGAATGAGCTTTTTTAAATAAGCATACAAAAGGCCCGTCTTAGGTTTGCTCAAAAAAGATGAACACTTGGAATGTTTGGATCCAATTTGAACCGTTTACCTATAAATGCCACCTCTTATTCCTATCTTTTGATAATTGAATTCTGGATTATAGAAATGTATATTGATTTAGGAACCCTTTATTGAGCATGGTGAAATATTGGTGGGTAGGAGGATAAAATTTTGGCGGGCTAAAGATGAAATGTAAGTATCATGGCACATGAGTGAGATTCTTGAATCTTTATGGCTCTCTTAATGCTGACCATCTTTGGCTGCAGTTATCAACCAGGAGTTGTGAAATCCTGTGACTCAGATACAAGATGCACAAGGTGTGAAATTGACAAACATTTTCTCCAAGGTCTTGATTAGCATTTTTTATATATACTTTGAATGCTGAGTTATCTTTGTTCGTGAATCCTTTTAGGTATTGTTGGATGATGGATTTGAAGTAGTCATAGACCTCAAGCTGAAACAATAGATGTTTGAAAATTTGTCTTTGTGTTTAGTTGTATGAATCATTGCTTAGCAATTTCATTGTCGGTTATGGTAGTAACTAACACCTTGCTTCAGTAGATTGCTAAATTCATGAGACCATTGTCTATTGGTCTCATTCTGAGGGTTTCTCACTCCAGGAAATGAAACAATGAGGAAACTAAAAGAGTTATTCAGGTCCTCAAGTTGAAATTGGACTTTTCTACACGATGTTGAAACACGTCAAATCTATAGGTATATATACTAATACATTTTTAGATCACGCTTAGGATTGTACTAAAACGATGTTATTTTTGTTTCTACGATATATGATCTGATCTTTTATTGCTAATGATATATAGAAGTCCCAGGAACACATGTTTTTAAAACATTTGAGAGGATCGATTGGGAACTTAAGTTTTTATTAGAGACTAATAGTATGATTAACAAAAGGGTAATGTTGGCATTAGGAAATGGTGGAATTGTTGTGAACGTAGCGCGAGGAGAAATCATCTATGAGAAAACACAACATATTACGGTTTGAGGAGTTATTGTAAATAAGAAGAAAAAAAAAGTTAATGTTTCCCATTTGGTCATATCTACACGCTAAATAGGAAGTTAAGTCGCTCAAATTCTTCTTTCTTCAACCATGTATCACTGTCTCAATATATATGTATCTCTAATATACGGTAAAAAGAAACAGTTACATAATCTCACATGTATTGTCTTGATTTTGATATATTATTATTTGTTCTGGGTTTTTGGATCGGCCGTTTTGTAAAGAAAGTTTATGTGCTCATTTTACTGTTTCTCTTCTACCAGGGAAATGAAGATTGAAGAAGAGAGAATTGAGGCTGAAAATATAGGTAAAATTATTCATGACAACAAAGATCATGTTTAAATGGATGCAACCAATATGAATTATACTTCTTAATCATTTAATTTAACTTTTAACTATATATTTGTTCTACTAAATCCTAAAAATAAAAATCACAAATCAAAGTATTGACCTGCTTTTAGTCATTTAATGGATTATGGTAACATTAATTATAGATCTTAACCCTTTCATTTAACTTTTAATTACTTTTTAGTATATATTTGATCCACTAAATTATAAAAATAAAAACCACAAGTCATACCCGTCCATCGGACGGGTTTTGACACTAGTATATATATATATATATTTTCATAATGTGTATTTAAAATTTGCCTACTTTATAATCTAAAAAGCACATATCAAGTTATCCATTTCATTTGCAATATGAATGGTAAACGAATGCGAAATTTCCTACTGTGATATATTTCTTTTGTGTATTAAGGCTTAGTTTGTTGATTGTAAATTGCCGACTGTATTGAAGGCTTAGCTTTTGTGGATTACACGCAAATTGCCTATTGTATATGTAGCAGCTAATTTCTAATGAATGGCACATTTGATATTTGACTGGTTTTGCCTAATGTATACTCACTTAGTCACTTGTTGTATTACTAGTATATGTTTGTTTTCTGCAACTACAAGTCAAGTCTTCAAGTCTCCAATTATGCCTATTATATTCATGCAATATGGAGCATGTTTATAATGCAAATGTGATGGTATTAATGAGTAAATAGTTAGACCTCATGTTTTTATATGGTCTGCAACAAATTATGCCTATTGTATCTATGCAAAAAATTATTCCTACGTTAATTTTTATAACATATCTATTAGCATTTTTATATGGTCTCCAATTATGCCTACTGTATCAATGTAATATAGAGCATGTTTACAATGCAAATGTGATGCTGCAAATTGATATTTTCAAATTTTAAGCTTAATCACTTTAAAATATATAATTCTTAAATGGCATACACCCGAACCCGAATTGACCCGACCCGATTTGACCCGAATCCGACCAACCTGACCACTAAATAGGGTCGGGTTTGGGTATGTTTTTTTACCCTCAACCTGAGTTGACCCGACTCGATTGAACCCGAACCCGAACCCGACCTGATTAACACCCCTAGTTACAGTTAACAATTATATTTTTAGCATTTTGGCACTATACCAGAGTGTTTGTTATTGCCATATATCAGATAGTATTCGAGGGTGTTCAGTATTACTGCGTAAATATATCATATAGTTAGCAACTAATGGATTTCTTAGTGGAGAACGTCATTCTTTAGCAACATGCTCTTGTCACATGATTTTAACATACAAAGATTGTTGATGTGTTTATTTCATTAATTTACGTATAGGTACCTTGGAGTGACGAGCGTCCGTTAGAGAACAAAGACTTGAACGCCATCATTGGTGCATGCCTGCATGGTTTACATTGTGGCGTGATTGATCCTAGATAATTATGGCTAGTTATGTTGAATTCTAGCGTTTTTCTTTATAGTTTGTTGAATTCTAGTGTTTCAATTTTGATTTTTCTAGGATTTATGTTTTTCTAAGTATTATCTTAATTTACTTTGTTGTTTTCGACAATTTTGGTGTATTTAAATTACTTTATATATATTTCTTGCATTTATATTTCTTTATTATGGTGAGTCAAAATGTAGATTATGGAATTATAAAAAATTGTAAAATTTCCAAAATATTTTTTTTAATAAAGAAGATTTACAAAAAGACAGATTTTGACATAAAAACATATCTTTTTGCTCTATATAAAGACAGGTTGGATGGTACTACAAAGACTGGTTGTGGGAGAACCGATGCCAATATCCAATAAAAAAATGTGTGTTTACTCTAATATGGAGACCGATTCTTAAGAGGAAACCGGTTTCGATGCTTCTAACAGAGACAGGTTGTGCAACCGGTTTCCATATGTTTTGATCATGGAGATACCCCCCCTTCAGAGAGTGGTCTCAAAACCGCTCTTCATGGGCCATTTTGACCGGTTTTTGTGAGATTTTTTGTAGTAGTGTATGGTGCTTCTTCAACTCCGTACTCTCTAAGATCGAACCTAAAGACGTTAAAACTGCTATGAATGAAGACAGCTGGTTCAATGCCCTGCAAGAAGAAATTCATGAGTTTGATCGATTAGATGTATGGGAATTAGTACCTCCTCCAGACTGTGCTATGATCATTGCTCTAAAGTGGATCTTCAAAGTGAAGCTTGATGAGCATGGTGATGTGTTGAAAAATAAGGCTAGGTTAGTGGCTAAAGGATATCGTCAAGAAGAAGGTATTGACTTTGAGGAATCATTTGCTCCTGTTGCTCGTGATCGAAGCTATCAATCTTCTTGGCTAACGCCGCCAGTAAGAACATGGTCGATATCGATGGATGTGAAAACCGCCTTTCTTAATGGTGATTTGAAAGAGGTGGTTTACGCCGCCACCAGAGGGTTTTGTGAATCCAGAGCATCCTACTCATGTTTATCGCTTGAAAAAGGCCCTTTACGGTTTGAAGCAAGCTCCTAGAGCATGGTATGATACACTGTCAAAGTTTCTTCTATCTACTGGATTCAGCAAGGGAGCAGTTGATCTGACATTGTTCACCATAAACTCAGGCAAACATTTAATTCACGTTAAATTTATGTTGATGATATTATCTTTGCCTCGACTGACCCCAATGAATGTGATCGTTTTTCAAATGAAATGGGTTCCAAATTTCAAATGTCAATGATAGGACAAATGTCATTTTTCTTGGGATTACAAATTTCACAAAGTTCCGGAGGCATTTTTAAAAATCAATCTAAATATGCAAATGAGATTTTAAAGAAATTTGGATTTGTTTCATGTGACACAGTTGACACTCCCATGATTGAACGCATTCAAGTCGGATGAGGACCACTCAGTGGATCATGGTAGATCAAACGAAATATCGTGAGTATGATTGGATCCTCGATGTACCTCACAGCTAGTAGACCGCACATCTTGTTCGCTGTATGCATGTGTGCCAGATATCAGGATAAGCCTACTAAAAAGCACCTTGAAGGGGTTAAATGGGTCTTTCGGTATCTCCAAGGAACCATCAATATGGGACTTTGGTACCCGAAGGACACCGGTATGTCACTAAACAGCCTATGCAGAGCATGCCGATCATGCAGATGTCAAGATACACGCCAAAGTACGCCGAGGTGCTCGTTTTGGGTCATAAGCTTGTGAGTTGGTCTTCAAAGAAGCAAATGAGTACTTCTATTTCCTCTACAGAGGCTGAATACATAGCCATGTCATCTTGTTGTGCTCAAATCCTTTGGATGAGACCCCAATTATCTGACTATGGCTTTGAATTCAACAAAATCCCTCTGCATCGCGGATAATAAAAGTGATATTGCTCTCTCTTGCAACAACGTTCAACATTCAAGAGCAAAGCACATCGATATTCGACATCATTTCATCCGGAAGCAAGTGGAAAACGGTGTGGTGGAACTCTATTTTGTGAAGTCAATACCGCTAGCGACATCTTCACCAAAGCTCTTCCAAGAGAACCTTTTGAGTTTATTCTTCCACGACTTGGCTTGAAAAGCCTTCAACCAGAAACACTCAAACGTCTTCCGGAGGAAGACGAGGAGTAAAGGTCTTTCTTCATCCATCTTTTGTATATATTTATTCAAAAAGCATAATACAAAATTATAAAACCAACAAAAAACAAAAAGAAAAATATAAAACTTTCAAAAAATCCATAAAAATCTGAAAAACTCGAAAAATCTCAAAAATTATTGCCTTTTTGTCATGTTTTTTTTTCTTGATTCGATTATATCTAAGGTCTTTGTGCTGTCATTCAAAGAATGACACGGGACTTTAGATGTTGTTCGAATGTTTAAAAAAAAAATAATAATAAAAAAAATTAAAGAATATTTTTGGGAGAAAGTGAAACAATGGTTTATTGTCATTTCAGGCAGTAACCCGCTTTTCAAAGAAAGAACAGAGCCATGATTTATCTCATGTTTCAAACCTAATGCTCTGATTCTAAAAACAAAAGTTTGTCATTAACAAGACAAATGTTTAATCTCAAATATTTTTCCTTCTAAAGATTCCTCTGAAAATATTTGCAATCTTATGAAAACTCAATTGTTTTGAAAACACTTGGGACTCTATTTTTGAAAATCAAAAGAACTTATCAAGTTTCAAAATCTCAATCCATCAATTAACAACTTTCGTCATTGATTGAGGGGGAGAATGATTTTTCAATTAAATCAAAAAAGTGTTCTTTTCAAACAATTAGCACTTAAATGAGCAAGGTCTACTCTAAATGTTTTACAATATTTTACACAATTGGTTCAAGACCTTGGTTATTATTATGTTTTCAAAAGATAATCGTGCATGTTTAATCAATGGAGTTTAAAGTCTCAAAATCCAATCATTATCGCTAAAACGCTTTCATAATCAAGTCACAATTCTCCTTAAAAGCTTTCAAAATCAATTTAAATCCTACAGGATCACAAATCTCAAATGATATAATAATTGTGATCGGGGGAGAATTTGTGATTTAAATTGGATTTAAACCTCAAATTATTGAAACGTGATTGAATTGTCTCTAAGTGTAGGTTCCCTCTAATATGTGCAAAACTCTTTCAAACTTCGAGGCACATATTGAGGGGGAGCAAACTTTTGAAAACCTCATCCTTCCTCAAAATGTTTTATCTACTCAAATTGATTGGGAAGTGATGATGATCATTTTAGAAAATGTTAATCAAAAGATTGGACCTTTCATTCTTAATCTAACGATTTCAAAGATCTCTTGCCTCCATGTGCTAAACAAATTCTGAATTTTTATGCATATGTTGAGGGGGAGCATTTCTAAAATATCAAAACAATTAAGATACAAAATGCTTTGATTCTATATCACAAGTATCTTGATTGATTTTCAAATGGTTTCAAGGAAGAAAGAACAATACCAAAAGACCGACCAATTTAATTTATGCATGGTGTTATAAAGATGGTTAGGTTAGGTATTCGTTCCCACGATCCGCCAGAACCGAAGGGATCTACCCAGGGACAATCCACTAGTTAGTGTAGAAGTCCTTAGGTATGATGATAAAAGGAGAAAAAAATAAGATATGGGAAGAGTGCGGACTAAAACTGAGCTAGTACTGGAATAAACCCAACAAGGCTCTAGTTATGAAGTTTTGGTAAGCACTGAAGGGGTTGAAGAATGAAAAAGAATTGAATGAGAAAAGGGTGAAAACAAATAGCCCTCCAATTATTCAACCTTAGGGCAGAAACCGGGTTCAATTCATATACTACTGGTGGTTACCAAGGTAACATCGGTATTGAAGACAAAACGTCATGGACCCAGTGACGCACTGCACTTCAACTTTCCAAGCTACTCAAGTTCCTCTTAAAAGGGCTTGTTTCATTCTCACGGGGAACCGACATTATCTATCGACTTTCTCTTAGAGATTGTTGATATTGAAGAAGGAGACCCTCTCCCTAGTCTCCGGCATAGGAACCAAATGTGTACAATTGAGTCTAGAGCCACGAGATCATCCACAATATCTCTTTAGGACACTTTCAATGAAGACTCTCTGTTTCACACAATGTGGAAAGAGAGATTATATCTTATGAGTCCTACGCATTATCCTTTTGGTATTGCTGAACATCGAGTGATATGCAAACATATTTACAATGAAGATGGAAAGCCTTCTGGAGCCAACTTCAAACAAGCTCTGGTGGGTGGCATGTGAGATCTATTCAATAGATCAACCATGTGACAACTGAACAGAAACAATGTGGCGATTCAATCTTTTGAATCAATCCTGGTTCAGGTTATGGATTGACGGATACCTTTGAAAAACCGGTCGTTGTGCTTAAAAAATCTTTTATTTAGCACATTGTGAAGATCGTTTATAAGCTCAGCTACGGATCAATAACAAAGATAATAAGCAGCGGAATAATCAAAACAATACTTTGTTATTGAACAAGGTTTTCATTCACTAACACTAACTAATCTTAGACGTTTATAGGAACACGTCTACTAACTAAACTAATAACCTAGGCGTTTACATGAACATACGCCTAGGACACACACACACCTTTTAGTCGACTACATTATGGAAGACTTGTATATTAAACCTACACCCCATGTCCTCTTTATATACTAGAGGATTAGGGTTTACAAATCTCTACTAAGGACTAATAAATAAAACTTCTTTTGCAAGCAAGTCCTTCCATCTTTTTGTTGGATCGATATACTTTAATCAAACTATCTTAACTAGCTTGTTAAGGTTTAATAACCTCGGATAAATCCTAAGTTATTAACAAAGAAACACTGAGCAATCTTTATCAAGTACGCGGAATTTACTTAACAAATCTAAGAAGAATAACCTTTTATTATAAACTCTAAATCTGCTTATTATGCAGATACTCTAATACAACTCTAAGATAATCGAACCTCTCTCTAAAACACTAATTAACTTGTGAATTCGTAAACTCTAAAACTCATAGACTCGCACATCTAATGCCAATCTAGGAGTCCTTTTATAGGCTCAAGGATATCCTAGTCGGTTTACAATTGATAACCTTGTACGACAAGTAATCTAAACATAGAATACAATACTTTCCATAAACGAATAACAGTTCTTTTATTCTTGCAGACTTTGACTTTTAGGTGCAGACTTTGACTTTGTCTTTAGCAGACTTTGACTCTTTGACTTTTCCCAAGACTTTGCAGCTACTACAAGACTTTCATATCTTCAAGATTCTTTCATGTCTTCAACACTTTCATATCCCAACAATCCTCCCCTAACTTGAATTCTACTTGCTTGACTTCAAGTTCCTTTGTGAATGTATCTTTAACAGCTTCATCTTTAAGATCAGATTGTTTCTTAGTTTTTTTTCAAGATATCTCTCAGAGTGTCTGTGCTTGTCAAAGTATCTCTTAGAATTGTTCTTTCTCAGCAAAGATCCAAAGCAAGCTCCATCTTTTCAAAGAACACAAGAACATATGACAATTTGTACATTAATTCAGTTTAAGTTGCATACTATTCTCATCACTTCCAGGTGTGTTAACTCCCGTGAGAGGTGAATCATTGAAAATTTAATGGATTTAGATCTCTTTACCAAAGCCATTATCTTTGGAGTAGCCAAATGTTTTGGTGTGTAAGACCATGGTACATTGATAACCATATGATTTTTAGCAAATCATCAGCTATCAACAGATTTGATTTGTCTTTACCAAAAGTTGTACCCTTCTCGACTAGTTAGTTCTTTTATCTAATGGTGAACTAATTACCAATAATGGTTTTCCACGCCTTTACCACAAGCCATTTTCTTGTGGGCTAGCCAACTCTTCACATTAACCGATATGGTGAGTTGATTACCATACAACTTATTAGCAAGTTGTCAACTAAAACGGATTTAATATATCTTTACCAGAGCCGTTTGCTCATGGATTAGCCAATCCTTTTGTAACCATGGTGGATTGATTACCTATTTGATGTTGCCATCTCAAAATCCATTTATTTAACCTTTGTTTCAAAAATTTTGTTACTTAGCAAAAGGTTTCATTGAAAAACTACTTAACTGGTTTTAAAATGCAAGACTTTGATGAAAGTATCGTTTGATCAGCAGACTTTGAATAAAGTACCGATTTATCAAAAATAAATTATTCAATAAAATTCATACCGCTTACTCATCTTCTTCAAAGAATGGTAGTCCAGTTGATAAATAAATTGATAACCATGCAAGCGCTTTCATTATCCTTTTCTACTTCCAATCCATGCTCTAGCATTCTTCTCATGAGCTCAACTGTGAGAGGATATCTTCTGTTTACAAACATGTGTATCATTTTAGCATTCTCTAGCTTCAAAACATGAACTCCAGATTCTTCAAAGAATCTCCAAAGAAACAATTTCCCAGCTTTTCTTGATTTTTCCATATATCATCGCTTTCCTCTTCTCGATTCCCACATAGTTATAAGATCTCCAAGCAAAACCGCACCAATTCCTTCGATGGAGTATCTCCAAAATAAGCTTTTACCACATTATATAGATAGAATAAATCCACTCTATCTATAATATGTAACAAATCCCATAACCTATTGAAAACTTTGAAGCTTTCATCTTCCTTATGAAAAATCATATAATCTCCTTCTTTGGATTTGACAATATCAAAAGCACTAATCTGAGATCTGTTCATCTTCATGTCTGTATCTTCTTTTGAATAATCAAAATCTACCACTCTGAGATAATTTCTTAATGCATCTTTAGATTCAGATATCAATTCAACTCTTTCTTTCTTTGAAAACCGTCTATCTCAACTTCAGTTTTCCTTTTTCTTTTAAGCTCTTCTTCCTTTCAAATTTCACCAAAAGCTTCTTGTCTAAAATCCTTGATATCTGCAACACTCTTCTTATAAGCTTCGTCTCAAAGATCATAGAGTCTTTTCATGTCAACATAGTTCAACTTCGCAATCCTTTATACCTCGACCTTTTAAATATGCCATCATAGCATTCCCGCCCTAGCTAAATTAGGTCTTCTAGGCATATATCTAACTTGAGTAGGTGATTGTAATGGTTCATCAGCATCTAATTGCTCTTGCAACTTTTTAGCCGCTTCTCTACTTTGAGCTTCTTCAGCTTCTTGAACTGCTCTATCTTTAGCATTTAACTCTTCTTGAAGTTTTCTAGCAGCAGCTTCATTCCTAGCAACTTCAATTGCTCTAATCTCTACCAAAGTAAGTTTCTTCTTCTTTTCTTCTACTAAAACACCTTTCCCTTTATCCTTAAAATCAATTGCAGGTTGAGAAATTCTTTGTTGTTCATCTTCTTGCACTTCTCTAATAGTAAGAAACTCTGACTTGGAAGAAACCCTACTTCAACAATATTCAAGATGTCGACTGAAGCTGTTCCACCACCCTCAATCACCTTACTCAGAATTCCAATAATCAAGAAGGGAGAATATGATCTCTGGTGCATGAAGATGAGGCAGTACATTGCCATTACAGATCATGCTCTATGGAATGTAATTGTGAATGGGAATGAAGTTGTACCATACCCCATTGATATTCCTGGACAACCCAAGGCACCTAAACCAAAGATACCAGCAGCAACCTTAAGGAATCAAGAGAAGGCACTCAACATTCTCTTATCCGCCATTCCAGATGGTCATCTTCTCAAATTTCATGATGCTAAAGATGCTAAGCAGCTCGGGTCGCTCTCAAGACCAGATTTGGAGGGAATGAAGCCTCTAAAAAGATGCACCGAAATTTGCTAAAGCAACAGTTTGAAACTTTCACAGTTGGTGAAAGAGAGAGTCTTGATGCTGCATATGATAGGTTTCCGAATCTTCTCAACATGTTGGAGCTATACAAGGCAGAAGTATCAGTTGAAGATGCTAATTTGAAGTTTCTAAGAAGTTTGCCATCTTCATGGCATGTGATTGCTACAATGATCAGAGGACAACAAGGTTTAGATGTCATGGACTTTGATGATCTCTATCATCAACTTAAGGTGTATGAGCATGAGATGAGTGGTCAAACAAGTTCTAAGTCTCACAATATTGCTTTTCTATCATCTGAAAAGAAGGCCAGTACTTCCATTAAAAGTACCGCTTCTCCTCAAAGTATTGTTTCTCAAAGTACTGCTGTCTATACACCCCCTCATATGTTCAACAGGCCCCACCGACTACCACTATGGCCTCAGATGAAGTTATGTGCTCCTTCTTTGCACAACAAGCTAGTTTACCTGTCACTTATGAAGAAGATCTAGCACAGATTGAAGAAGATGCACTTGAAGAAATTGATATCCGGTGGCAAGTTGCTATGATCACTGCAAGGATCAAAAAGTACATGAAGAAGACAAGCAAAAGCATTGATTTCAAACCAAAACAAGGCATAACTTTTGACAAATCTAAAATTGAATGCTTCAATTGTCAAAAGACTAGTCACTTTGCAAGGGAGTGCAGGTTTTCTAAGTATCAAGCAAACAGACATCTAAAAGCCAAAACTTGAGCTTAAGGAAATTCCAATTACTGAAACAAAGGCTTTGGTTGCTCAAGAGAAGTTATCAGAAGTTGACTGGAGTGAAGAGTTTGATGATGAACCAGTAACTTATTGCATGGTAGCAAAGGGAAGAAGAAATTGTTGATTCAAGAGAAGCATTGGATTGGAGCATCGCTTTGCTGAAGAACCGAACATGCTTTGGAATCGATGATGGCTTTGGAGGATTTGATTGGAGCAAGGAAAGTGAAGATGATCCTGTTCAACTTGCATTGGTGGCTACTTCACCAAATCAATCTCCTATCTCTGAGGTATGCTCAAATTGCTATGATTTTTATCATAAATTACTTAGCAGCTATGTGATTGAGAGATAATTGTGTTAAGGCTAGGTCTGAGGTAGCAGGTTATCAAATAACCTTATAATCTATGGAAGCCAAAATCTTAGCACATGAAACTAATGAAGTAGCTTCGGCTAAAAAATATGCACAACGATTACCGTTAAAGCTTAGTGAATGGAAATTAAACTGTAAAATTGCTGAAATTGAGAAATTAACTAAGGAAAGAGATGATTTGTTAGCTAAGTTTGTTGCTTGGGGTGAAGCTGGTCTATCACATGTTTCTTATGTTCAAAAAAAGCAAAGAGCCTACCTTAAAACTGGATTAGGTTTTGGAATGGATTTTAGTAAGATAGAAGAAAACCAATCTAGTAATCGGGATGAAGGTGAGTATGAGGATATAACCACTAGTGATGAAGAACTCATTAATTATGTAGATACATCTAGTAATGATGGTTCAATAAGTGACTCACCTCCTGAATATAAGAAATCTAATGATTATCATGTCGCTCCACATCCCACGGCATTCATCAACCCCTTAGGCCCGATGTTTCTCGTTTTGGAGTAGACAGTCTAGAGTTTAGGAAAAAGCTAGTTGCTCAATCTAAGTCTAAAACACCCAAAGAACCTGTTGAAAACGATGTTCAAAATCAAACAAGACCTTTAAATCAAAGTATCGCTCCACAAGCGTACTTTCTTCAAAACCTTTTCAAAACGATCGCTAAACCTTTTTGGGATAATTTTGGTCAAAACAGGTTTAATCACTCACCGAGAAGGCAACATAATTTTGGGCATAGACATAGAAGATGTCACTTTGACAGTATGGGTCCGAAACTGTGTTTTGTGTGTTTTAGTCCTACTCATCTAATTAAAGACTGTGAACATCACTCAGAATACCTTAGAAAATTTCCAAAGAACAGGACTTCTAACCAGAAACCTAGAGAGCACAAACCAGTTTGGAATAATTCAAATAGGGACAATCACAAAAATTTCTCACCGGATCATAGATACCCACACCAAATAAAACCTTTTTCAAAACCTTCAAGATCTCACAGTACTTTCCAAAGTATCTGTTAACTCGCCCAAGACTTTCTCAAAGTATCGCCGATAAAACAAGGTACTGATCACAATACTTGGTATAGAAATTCTAGGAGATCTCACTATCAACCTAGAAGGTATTACAATTCACATAGGAGATTTAGATCGCAGGAACCAAGTGTTAAAACAGAATGGGTTAAGAGGGAAATTACGCAGAGGGACAGACAAGACTTTCAACCAAAAGTGAATCCGATGTTTTTGTGATGACAGAAAAAGAGATTTGTGTTGAAAAACCAGAAAGTTTTGAAAATCCACATGCTAAAGATCAAAAGATAATTCTGGATCATCATTTGAAAGATAGTGGTAATTACATACTCAAAGAATTTGAGTTTGTAACTCCACAAGGGGAACAAAAGTCGAATGGCTTGGGATCCTAAAAGTTTCTAACTCTTTTCTTTATGTGTGGCAACCCGTAAGAGGAGCTTAAAGATCATCTTATTATGGATAGTGGTTGCTCGAAGTATGACAGAGACAAAGAGATCCTGTCCGATTTTAGGAAGATTAGTGGAGGAAGAGTTGCATTTGGGAATGATCCCAATGGAGGAAAGATTACTTGAAAAGGGACTATCAAAGCAGGGCTTATAGATTTTGAGAATGTTAGATATGTAAAGGAATTAAAGTTCAATCTATTGTCGTATCACAAATCGTGATAAAAGCATCCTGTGTTATTCATGACGACGAATGTCTTATCCTTTCCTCTGACTTTAAGCCTGTTGATGATGAATTAGCAGATTCTCACCTACCTATTCAGTTAAGGCATGTAAGTACCGCTTGTTATGTACTTAACAGAGTCTCAGTCACTAAACCACAGATGAAGACACCTTATGAATTGTTGATGGGCAATAAACCCAACATTCGTTTTATGAAACCTTTTGGATGCCCTCTTACTATTTTAAACACTATTGATAATATGGGGAAGTTTGATGGCAAGTCAGAAGAAGGATACTTATTGGGTTATTGCACTAATAGTAAGGGCTTTAGAGTATACAACAAGGTTACTAAGAAGGTTCAAGATTGTCTTCATGTTGAGTTTTTAGAAGATCAAGACAATGAGAAAGGTAAAGGTTCTGATTGGATGTTTGATCTTGAGGTTTTAACTCCATCTATGAACTATGTACCTGTTATAGAAGAAAATCAACCAAAGGCAGTGGAGGAGATTTACAATATGTTGTTCATGGAGTTCATATTAGACCCGATGTTGTTCCTGATGAAGATCCTGTTAGTCCAAAACAAAGTACTGAAGTTCCAAAACAAAGTATCGTTGTTTCGAATCTTCTTTATCTACTGAGGATCAATCTATTCAAGAGGAACTTAATCCGATGCTTCTTCAAGATGTTTTAGCACATTCTTACACTGATGAACAAAGGAGAGCTTATGAAGAGGCAAAGAGGAAGAACAAGATCGGCAGAGTACTCTCACAAGTACTTTGGACAGATTTTCGAATAAAGTATGCTGCACCAGTTGATACTTTAGCCGATCCGGATGATCATACCATGCCCGGATTAGAAGATACCGATGATGAGTTTGAAGATGAAGGTATTTTCCCAAATTCCAATGAAGGTGCTGATGTTACTAATTTAGAGGATAATTATGAAGTTCCACAGTCTCCAAACTTAAGAACTCATAAGGATCATCCTTCTGATCAAATCATTGGTCCTTCTACTTCTGGAGTGCTGACTAGATACAGAGCCAAGACTTTTTCTACACCTCACAATGCTTTACTTAGCTTTGTGTATAAACAAAACAGGCTGAATCATAAGGACCATCAAACCTGTCTATTTACTTATTTTATCTCTCAAGAAGAACCCAAGAATATTGCTCAAGCTTTGACTAAAGAAAGCTGGGTTGAAGCTATGCAGGAAGAACTTCTTCAATTTAAACTTCAAGAGGTTTGGGTTTTATGTGATCTTCCAGATGGGAAGAGAGTTATAGGAACCAGATGGGTTTTTAGGGTCAAAAGAGATGAAAGAGGAAATGTTATAAAGAATAAGGCAAGGTTAGTAGCACAAGGATATAGACAAGAAGAAGGAGTAGATTATGATGAAGTGTTTGCTTCTGTAGCAAGAATAGAAGCTATTAGAATATTTCTTGCTTTTGCTTCTTATATGGGCTTTCAAGTTTACCAGATGGATGTCAAAAGTGCCTTTTTATATGGCAAGATTACAGAGGAAGTTTATGTCAAACAACCTCCTGGTTTTGAAGATCCTAAACATCCAAACAAAGTCTAAAAGGTGGTTAAGGCTCTTTATGGCCTTTATCAGGCACCTAGAGCTTGGTATGAGAGACTCTCCACATTCTTATTGCAACATGGATATCGAAGGGGAGCTATAGACAAGACTTTGTTTATCAAGAGAGACAAGAAAGATATCATGTTAGTTCAAGTTTATGTTGATGATATCATTTTTGGGGCTACCAAACAGTCCATGGTTAAGGAGTTTGAGCAGCTGATGCAAAAAGAATTTCAAATGAGTTCAATGGGAGAGTTGACTTTCTTTTTAGGACTTCAGGTTAAGCCGTCAAAGGAAGGTATTTTTATCAGTCAAGACAAGTATGTTACTGACATACTTAAGAAATTCAATTTTGATGATATGAAGGTTGTTACTACACCCATTAAATCTGTCAATTCATTGGGCAAAGATGAAGATGGACACCTGTTGAAGTCAAGCTTTATAGATCAATGATTGGCTCTCTTATGTATCTCAACGCATCAAGGCCCGATATTATGTTTGCAGTTTGTCTATGTGCTAGATATCAAGTCTCACCAAAGATCTCTCACATGAATGCAGGAAAGAGAATCTTCTGTTATTTGAAGCAACAACCAAAGTTGGGGTTGTGGTATCCTAAAGAGTCACCTTTTCACTTAGAGGCTTTTTCAGATAGTGATTATGCAGGTGATAACTATGATAGATGATCAACCACTGGAGGATGCCAATATCTTGGAAGAAGATTAGTCTCCTGGCAATGCATGAAACAAACAATTGCGCAACATCCTCTCTGAAGTTGAATATGTAGCTGCGCAAGTGTTGTGGACAAGTTTTGTGGATGCAAAATCAGCTCTTGGACTATGGATTCAACTTCAAGAATACTCCTATTAACATTGATAATGAGAGTACTATTTGTATTGTGAAGAATCCAGTTTATCATTCCAAGACCAAGCACATTCAGATTAGGCATCACTTTATCAGAGATTGTTATGAGCACCGGCTTATTAATGTGATTAAGGTTCACACATATGATAATGTAGTGACTTACTCACCAAAGGTTTTGATGTTTCTAGATTCACTCACTTGGTGGTGAGCATTGGCATGATTAACTACTGAGCTACATTTAAGGGGAGGACTATTTAGTATTTGTATAGCCTTGTGTAATGCTTGAGGGAGGATAGTTATGTATACTTAGTTGATAATCAAGAAATTGAAAAGTACCGGTTTTCGTGAAAGTACGCTTGGAAAGTAATCGCTTGGGAAATCGCTACGTGGAAGTACTGTTTGTCTTATTAAAGTACTGTTCCAACGGTTATCTTGAGAGGTAATTTAATGCTAACGGTAACAATGTTATTTTAGGCCGTGATTTTTCAAATCTCACCTATAAATACCTACTTTCCGATTTTCCCTCTCATATTGATACATTAGAATCTTTTCCATCTTTCTCTCATAATATTCATATTCTTCGCGATCAATTCTTTTTGCTTACATAATCAACAATGGCGAATCGCCCTACTGTTTCTAAGCATAACATGGTTGCTAATTTGGATAAGACTGATGCGAATATACTCTTTCACGATATCATTGATTATCTTACTTGGTTCGCCTATCGATTACGCTCTTTTAGTGGAGCCAGATATTATTGAGCCCTGGATTCAAGAATTTTGGGCTAATGCTAGAGATAACATGGAGAATGACGATTATTATATTAGATCATCGATTCTTTGGAAAACCATTAAGATTATCAAGACTCCATTCGAGAAGATTTATTGTTCAATGATGCAGATGGGGCTTTAAGGTTTGATAAGCAGTTGATATGGGATACTTTTCGACATATTGGCTATGAAGGATCTTTGAATGAACAAACGTTTAGAAAACAATTATTTTGTCCCCATTGGAAGTTTTGGTTCATGTGTTGCTCCATTGCATAAGTGCTAAGAGTACCTCTTGGGAGCAGTTTGGGTCAAATATAGCATCTGCTATGGTTGGGTTAGCTACAGATAGAGTTTTTAACTTCTCAAGGCTAATACTTGATGGAATGCTATCACATATTTCACATGGATCTACTTGGCTGATGTACCCAAGGTTTATACATGTTTTCTTAAACAAGCAACTTTCTGATGTGCCAAAACCTACCGCTTTATTGCCTGTTATTGTACAACAATCCAAGATTTTTACTTTTATGGCAAAAGGAGTGTTTTATTCAAGGGTCAAGATACTCCTTTAACAACTTCTATGATGGATGTTGTTCAGGCTGTTAGAGATGTTAATGATGATATCTTGTAATGATCTGCAGTATCATCTGCAAGTATCGCTGCAAGTACCGCTTCTCCACCGGCTACATCAAATGAAGGTATCTGCATCTCTACAAGGTAACGCTTCTCCTAGTAATCTTGAACTTCAAGAAGATGTTGCGCTTCACCTTCTCCATCTCCACAAAGGTCTGTTCCTGTTTCTCAACCAGAGGATCATTCACCTATTCAAGGAGAGGATTCACATACCATACCTCCCGATGAAATCACATTGGATAATTATGTTTTGACAAGGGAGTTGGTCAAGTTGAAAAAGACTACAGAGGTCCAAGCCAAACAAATAAAGAAATTAAAACCTAAGTTTCAAGGCTTAAGACTTTTGTGTGGCCATTAGTTCAACAATTTCGAACTGGTTAAATCTAAGAAAAAGGCTAAAGCAGTCTAGGAAAACAAACGCCACCAGTTTCATCAACAATCTTCACAACTTGGGGAGGAATTTAGAAAAAGATAATTTGAAAGAAGATGTTGAGAAGAAGAAACAAGTTGAAAGTAATCTTGATGAACAAGTGAACAATCACAAGATACCTGAACAACAAAGTAATCTTGAACAAGTTCAAGGTATTGAACAACAAGGTATCTGAACAAAAAGTACTGCTGTTCAACAAAGAAAGTACTTTTACACAAGAAGTGATAACTCCAAGAGTTTTGAATTTTGAAGAAGAAGCGGTCCTTCTACAAACTGTATACAAGAAGAGGAGGAAGCTATTCTCAAACCAATTCATTCTGCAAGTGATGATGAGTTCATTGCTACAATTTTTCAAGAATTATCACAACCTAGAGGTGGTGTTACTATTAGAGAAGTGCAAGAAGATGGTTAACATATGGGTTTTAGGGGAAGTTGAGCATAATAATTGTTATGAATTTTTGACGAGACACACAGATTGAGATTTTGGTTCACACACACAAGAAAATTTGGATTTTTGTTCTTAAAAGATTTAAAAAAAGCTCGTTTTGGAGATTTATTGAATAATTGATTACGAAGACGATTATTTATCACTTATTTGAAGGTGAAGTGGAATTTCTTGGATGCGTGTTCTTATTATATTTTTAAACGGCGGAATCGTTTAAAAGTAACTTGTTCGTGCTTCAATGATTGTGACGAAGACTTGCAAAATCTAGTTTTCATAGGTCAAGGGGAGGATGGGCGAAGACCTAGTTAACTATCACTTAAAGGAGTTACATTGTAGTGCTCAGTGTCTCATTGAAGATGAGGATTTTGTCGAGAGGTTGCGATCTACTTATATTTTTGGTTAGCAGTATAAGTTCAATGTCACGTGGATAAACAAGACATAAGATACAAGTTTGGGTGATTTTACTTCTTCATCAAGTTCGTTATACTTGGTTTTCTTCGCAAGTAATCATTACATAAAGCTTACAGATTTTGAAGAATCATTGATATACATGCATCACTCAAGGGGAAGTTTTTGATTTTTACTATTGTTGATCATTCTTATTACCGCTAGTTGAAGTTTTCTACTGTTTTGGATCCATTTTTCTTATGTTGCGTAATGGTGGGTGATTTAAAGCATTGGAAGTCTTAGATTGGAAGTATGATATTGGTTCGTGGTGGTCAAGATCATTATTTGCATACGTTCCCTATTTAGATAATAACAAAAAGGGGAAGAGATGTTTGAGTGGCGTGGCATGGATTAAGGGGAAGACAAAGGAAGACATACTTGTTTCATTTATGGTGAGATCCCTGATCTCAATTTCTCTACTTCTTCTAGGGAAGTTCGTTCAAGAATGGTTTTGTCATTATCAACTAGGGGAAGATTGTTGGGAATTATAAGTTTGAGTTGATAAAGACAAAAAGAATGAAACAAGAGGGACTTAATATGACAAGAAGGAAACCTACAAAAAGATGGAAGGACTTGCTTGCAAAAGAAGTTTTATTTATTAGTCCTTAGTAGAGATTTGTAAACCCTAATCCTCTAGTATATAAAGAGGACATGGGGTGTAGGTTTAATATACAAGTCTTCCATAATGTAGTCGACTAAAAGGTGTGTGTGTGTCCTAGGCGTATGTTCATGTAAATGCCTAGGTTATTAGTTTAGTTAGTAGACGTGTTCCTATAAACGTCTAAGATTAGTTAGTGTTAGTGAATGAAAACCTTGTTCAATAACAAAGTATTGTCTTGATTATTCCGCTGCTTATTATATTTGTTATTGATCCGTAGCTGAGCTTATAAAAGATCTTCACACACATCGACTGTGTACTAATTTTTCAAAATAAAAGGTGTTTATGATTGATAATTGATTTTCATTAAAACCTTCGGTGTATTGCAAAAACAATTTCTATTAAGCAGTACACGATTGTTTTTCAAATCATTTTTCATCAATCAGTGAATCTCAATTCGCTTGTTCACTCACTCCGTGTTGTCTTCTTTGAGACGTTTGGTTTGAGAACGACTAGAACAAACTGCGAAACCCTGTCAAGGAAATTCTTCGAATTTTACCTAATCACAGCACTTGTACTGATCAACAGAGAACCGTTGGTCGTGTACTCAATTCAACGAAAGTGATCAAAGACACTTTCGTGACGCTTTTATTGCTAACCGCTTTTATGCGTACACCCCAACGCTTGCGTACCGATCGTAATGTAGCGGTCAATCCATAGCCGCATGCTCACACAACACATTCATATCTAAAGAAATCATGATTAGTGCATCAATGACTCGGATATTTTCACTCCATGCTTCGCTACATCACGCCAATATCATGAATCTACTAAAGCTTCCGCTACTCGATAAGAGTATATCATGATCCGTAATGTGAGCATGTCGGTCCAAAAGTCACAACATAACATAATACCAACACCACAATGGATGAGTCGAGATTTAATATGGTGATGATTTCAAAGTCGACTCAAAACTCGTATCACGTGGATCGGTTAAAGACCTCCACTCATATTATTCAAACATGCAAAAATGAAGAATCAAAGACTACGAGCTACAGAACAAAGAACATGAACAAAAATCCAAGAACAATCTCAATGTAATATCTGTTTGTATTCTATGTAATTTTTATGTGTGTTTGAGGTGACCTCCTTGGGAGATTGTTAGGATTTGGAAAATCCAAAGAGTTAAAGTGTCGGTCACCTCAAGTATATGTAATCGTTAGAAAGCTCGTAGTCGTAGTTATTTGATGTTAAGTAGTATTTAGTTATGTAACACCGTGGAGGACGGACGGATCTTTACCCACTGTATGCCCGATCCACGCCGTCCGTGGCGTTTTATTGTAAGACTATAAATACTCTCTACCTCCCAAGGTAGAGAGTTGGAGCTCATAATAAGATTTTTCTTTCTCTCACTAAAGTTCCCAAACCTCTAACTTTCTCTCTCTAAAACTCATCTTATACGCCTACTTTAGTTTGTGATTTGATGTGTATGTGAAATCCAATATATTACAATCACCCAACCACTTCATATGCTGCACATGGACTTATTTGGCCCCACCTCTGTTAGCATCCTGAATTTTAAGAAGTATTGTTTGGTTCTGACTGATTATTTTAGCAGATTTTCTTGGGTTTTCTTCATGAATACTAAGGATGAGACCAGTGAAATCGTTAAGTCTTACATAACTGCAGTAGAGAACCTTACTGATAAGAAAGTTAAAATCATTAGGTGTGATAATGGGCAGAGTTTAAAAACCAAGTGATGAATGATTTCTGTCAGCTTAAGGGTATTAAAAGAGAATACATTGTAGCTAGAACTCCTAAGCAGAATGGGGTTGCTGAAAGGAGAAATAGGACATTGATAGAGGCTGCTAGGACTATGTTAGCAGATTCCAAATTACCTACAACTTTTTGGGCTGAGGCAGTTAATACTGCTTGCTATATTCGAACGTGGTATTGGTAGTAAAGCCTCATGGCAAGACTCCGTATGAGCTGTTTTAGGTAGAAAGCCTACCCTAGACTTTCTTAAACCTTTTGGGTGTCATGTCTCTATTCTCAATACCATTGACCACTTAGGTAAGTTTGATGGAAAATCTGATAGTGGATATCTGGTTGGCTACTCATTGAATAGTAAAGCCTTTAGGGTTTATAATTCTAGAACCAGAAGGATAGAGGAGAATTTGCACATAGAGTTTCTTGAGGACAAACCTAGTGTAGAGGGGCAAGGACTAAAATGGCTTTTTGATATTGATATGCTAACAAAATCTATGAACTATGTACCTATTTCTGTGGATTCTAACATTGTTGCAGGACAAAAGCAAGGTCCTAATGCAGATTCTGATGATGATGATGATGATGATTGTGTCCTATTGCCCATTTGGAAGGATAGCTCAGTTGGGAGCACTTCTTCAGGGGAGGCAAACAAAGTTGATCATCAACCTCCAAAGACCAATAAATCTAATACTGAGGGAGTTGTAACCAATACAGGTGACACAGTGATAGAACCTCAAGTGATCAGTACTAATGTGGTTAATACTGATAAGCCACATGTTAGTAATGATGAGCTAGAATTTAGTACTGATCGTCTTCATTCTATTCCATCAGTTAACACAGAGGTCCCTGATCCGAATGGTGAAGCTGATGAGATTTATTTTACCAATATAGTTTCATTTTATGCTATTCCTCCTACACCACATAGAAGAATTAATCAGGATCACCCCTTGGAGAATGTTATTGGGGATGTTCATGCTGAAAGAGCTACAAGATCTAAATTTCAAAGATAGTGAGACTGGATTCTTTAGTGCCATCTATGAAGAAAGGAAACATGGGGACACTAAAAAATGTCTCTTTGCTTGCTTTGTTTTAAAGGCAGAACCAAAGAAAGTCTACAAAGCTCTTGAAGATGAAGCATGGGTAGAAGCAATGCAAGAAGAGCTTCTCCAATTCAAACTTCAGAATGTATGGGTTCTTGTGGATCTTCTTGATGGTAAGAGAACTATTGGCACTAAATGGGTTTTCAGAAACAAGAAAGATGAAAGAGGTGTAGTAATACGGAACAAGGCTAGACTGGTGGCTCAAGGGTATACACAACATGAAGGAATCGATTATGTAGAGGTCTTTGCTCCAGTGGAAAGGATTGAAGCTATCAGATTATTCCTGGCCTTTGCATCATACAAAGACTTCACACTATACGAGATGGATGTGAAGAGTGCTTTCCTCTATGGAAAGATTGAGGAGGAAGTTTATGTATGTCAACCTCCAGGCTTTGAAGACACCAACTTTCCTGACAAAGTATACAAGGTTCAAAAGGCACTCTATGGTTTGCATCAGGCCCCAAGAGCTTGGTATGAAACATTGGCCAAATATCTTTTGGGCAATGGGTTCAGAAGAGGGAAGATTGATCAGACTCTATTCATCAAGAATGTGAAGAATGATATCCTGCTGGTTCAGATCTATGTTGATGACATTATTTTTGGCTCAACCAAGCAGGATCTATGCAGAGAGTTTGAGAAGTTGATGCATGATAGGTTTCAGATGAGTTCTATGGGAGAACTCACATTCTTTCATTGGCTACAGGTCAAGCAGAAGACATATGGCATATTTATCAGTCAGGATAAGTATGTCAAGGAGATTTTGGTAAAGTTTGTCTATGATAATACAAAGATTGCAAGCACTCCTTTGGAGCATAATAAGCCATTACTTCCAGATGCTGATGGTGAAGAAGTTGATCAGCACCTCTGCAGATCAATGATTAGATCATTGATGTATTTGACTGCCTCTAGACCAGATATTATGTTTGCAGTGTGTGCATGTGCAAGATTCCAAGTCTCTCCAAAGCTTTCTCACATGCATGTAGTTAAAAGAATCTTTAGATATCTAAAAGGCCACGTTTAACTAGGCCTTTGGTATCCTAAGGACTCTCCCTTTGATCTGGTAGCTTACTCTGACAGTGACTATGCTGGGGCAAGTTTTGATAAGAAGTCAACCACAGGAGGATGTCAGTTTCTTGTTGATAGGTTGATTTCATGGTAGTGCAAGAAGTAGAGCATTGTGTCAAACTATATAAATGAGGCTGAGTATGTAGCTACTGCAAGTTGTTGTAGTCAAGTTCTCTGGATTCAGAATCAGATGCTTGATTATGGGTATAATTTCATGGGCACTGTCATTTATATTGATAACAACAGTACTATATGCATTATCAAAAATCTAGTTTTTAATTCTAAAACTAAACATATAAAGATAAGACATCACTTTATAAGAGACTGTAATGAAAAGAAACTCATCCATGTTGACAGGATTGATACTGAGTTTAATGTTGCCGATCTTTTAACAAACTATTTTGAATTGGGAAGGTTTCAGTACTTGGTCACAAGTATTTGGATGATTCATCCGTAATATGTCTTATCTCTCTCTATTTTGTAAAGTTTTGTAAACTGGTGATTAGTACTGATTGTTATCTAGTTAATACTGATTGTGGAATGTTAATACGGATTGGCAAGAAAATGTCTTGGATTGTGTTTTCTTGGTTTTGGACTAACTTTTCAGGCATAACACAAGCAATATGGATATGGTTTGGTGACTAAATGTTTCAGCACAAGTGGTTCTCTTTCTTATGCTCATTCTGAAGCCACTACATGATGGAACTTGCTGTACCTATGGACTTTGTGATGCCAAAGCATTATGTGGCATCTTGTGGTATTAATGCACATGAATTGATGGTTTCAGTTAGTCAGGTCATTCTGTACTAACCCACTCTTTGCCATTCTATCTGTTTACAGATAGTGTGACCACCAAGGGCATCCGGCTTAGAGAACAACGAGAAACCGTGAATCCAACACTTGTGTTGGAGGCAACACCGCCACGAGCGGAAACCCCGCCGAAGGCCCTTTTAATGGGACTATCCATCACGAAAGTGCTATGCACTCGAAACCATTGGTTTTCACCAAACCAGAGGCCATGTGAGGCCGACCTTGATTGAGTGTCTATCAATACACTTAATCCCTTCAAAATTGGGATTTCAGTATTATAATTTCCAAACTATAAGATAATACTGATGGGTAAAGTCAATACTAATGGTTATAAGTTAGTACTGATAAGGCCAGTTAGTACTGATGAACTAGCCGTTAGTAATTATTCCAAAAGTCAGTTATGCAATGATTACATTTGCAAATTGAATTGTTACCGTCTGTTTCTTTATATAAGGGTTTCCTAATTAGTTTCTCCTTACTTATTACCATAATTATTTACAAGGCGGTTCAACTAAAATTCTCCAAATCTCTATATATTGCATAACTTTTCAATTGCTTTCACCACAATCCTCTAAAGGCCTTTGCGATCCAATCCTACTTTACTAACCCTCATACTTCTTGCTCGTGGCTCCTATTGATTTTGTTGACAAGCACAAGATGGTGACGTGCTTGGACTTGCCAGAAGGCAATGAAGAATTCACTGAGATAGTAGCTTTTCTAAAAAGATCGTGTTTGCTTTACTCTTAAACCCTACTATCTTATGTACCCCTGTCAGGAAGTTTTGGCAAACTGCTATTGCCTCAACAACTTAGGAAGGGGTACAACAGTTTAATGGCATAGTGGATGGCACACAAATTGTATTTACTGAAGCTTCTCTAAGAGAACATCTTCATCTTAGAGATACTGAAGGTATTAGCACTTTGCTAGCCACTGACATAATTGAACAACTCTCATTGATGGGGTATATAAATGACAACACTTTTAACTTTCACAAAAGTCAGTTTTCCCCACAATGGAGGTTTCTAATTTATACCCTCTTACAGTGCTTGAGTCACAAAAGAACTGGCTGGGATGCTTTTCCCACAAACATAGCCACAACCTTGATCTGCCTTGCAACAGTGTGGTGTTCAATTTTTCAAATTATATTTTTGAGGGTATGCTTAAAAATGTTGTTAGCAAAACCAAGTTTCTGATGTATCCCAGGTTTATACAAATATTTTTGGATCTTCATAGACAAAACGTGCAGCCTCACAAAAATGTTTATCCATCAAAACTACTCACAGCCAAAGTATTTTCAAATATGTTAAGGGCTGTGGTAGGGTATAGTGGGATTGTAGTGCCATTGTTTCCTAACATTCTTATTGAAGAGGGTGAAGGACCATCAAGCACAGGTGGCTCCCAAAACAAACCCACAGATGGTGAAAACTCTCCCAATCAACAACTTTCATCAATAGATAGGCATTCCAGACAGGAGAGTGGGACATCTTAGCCCCATTCTCCTCCTACCATTGAACCAGATGTGTAACACCTTAGGTAAATCCCACATCGGCTATGGCCTGGAGAGATGCTGGGCTCATAAGATAACATTCGCCTTACAATGACACAACGCGCTTTGTGGTCTACTGCGGGTGGAGTTCTTAGGAACTGGCAGTTAAGCGTGCTTATGTGAGAGTAGTACTGGCTTGGGTGACCTGCCGAGAAGTCTTCAAATAAGGCCACAAAAACAAAGCCGTGAGCCTATGGGAAAAGCGGACAATATTGTGGTCTGAGTAGGCGGGATGTTACTACTGGTATCAGAGCCACTCTTGAGCTATTCGGGATGGTGGGGCAAACCTCATCGAGGGCGATGAGTCCCTAAGGGGGGTGATTGTAACACCGTGCAAATCCCACATTGGTCGTGGCTCGAGAGATGTGGGCTCATAAGATAACATTCGCCTTACAATGACACAACGCTTTATAGTCCATCTGCTGGAGTTCTTAAGAATTGGCAGTTAAGTGTGCTCATGTGAGAGTAGTACTGGCTTGGGTGACCTGCCGGGAAGTCTTCAAATGAGGCCACAAAAACAAAGCCGTGACGGGCAAAGCGGACAATATTGTGGTATGAGTAGGCGGGATGTTACAAGATGAGCCTATCTCAGATGTTGCAGGAGATAGAATGGTAAGGGCTGCCACTACTCAACCAAGCTTAGCAGCTGGTGAGGATAGTGGTAAAATCAATAAGACCCAACCTATGCCAACACCTAGTGAGCACTCCTCACAGGGTGGACCCAGGCACAGGCTTAAAAGGGGGGTGTATCTACTCAGGCTAGGCCTAGGAGTGCATCTCAATTACCCAATGACCCACCTCTCTCAGCAGGTAACACAACTGAAAGTGGTGAGGGCAGCTTATCACTCAAGGATATGACGGAATTGTACAGATTTTTATGTAGATAGGTGAACACTCTAGAGATTGCTTTGGAAGAACAAAAGAAAGCTACTGCAAAAGTTCATACCAAGATGCTCCTGAAGATGAAAAAGTTAAAGCATCAGGTCAAGCTTCTCACTCGGTCATCTGCAGCAAAGATCTCCAATCACTGCATCTCCCAAAAGAAAGGCCAAGTTCAGAGTCTCAAGTACCTCCACAGAGGATTCTACCAAACAGGGGAGGAGTTCTGATATTCAAGGTAGAAGTGAATTTGGTCAATGGCAAGGTGGTGCAGCATTTCAGAGCCCTTTTGCTGATGTAGAAGAAGTTCAGGTTACCATTGATGCAGAAGAAGTACTTAGTACTCCTACATGAACTATCAGTACTATCCCAGTTAGTACTGTTAATGTTGTAGTTAATACTCTTAGAACTATTGTTAGTACTCCTGAAGCTCTACAATAAGTATTAAGCCCAATTGTTCAGGTAGCTGGTGATCTACAACAAGCAACAACTACTAACGCCACTACCATTACTACCACTCCAAATGAAGACAGTGATGAATAGGAAAGAGAAAAACATGCTGCATTGGGACTTCAGAGCGTGAAGAAAACAGTCCCAATCTCTCCCACTTACAAGAAGCCTCCTGTTTTGTACCTAAGGAAGAAGACCAAGTCAGCAGCACCCAAGCCTAAAGAAAAAGGAGTTGCTATCCAAGAAGGAGGTGTTCCAGCATCACCAACCTCCTCAGCTCCAAAGATTGATCCCAAAGACAATGGCAAGGGCATTTTGGTGGAAGTACCAAAGAAGAAGAAAGAGATTGAAAGGTTAAATGAAGAGGCAGCAAGGAAGCTTGCAACACAATGGGGTGAGGAAGAGTTGCAAAGAAAGAAAAGAAAAAGCTGGCTAAAATGGCTGAAGACTGGAAAACATGGGATGACATGAGAGACAAAGTAGAAGCTACCAAGGAGGTACAACAGAAGCTACAACAAGATCAGGGTACAAGTATTAATGATGCAGCTCAGTTGTTTAATGAGATCTTGGCTAGATGACAGAACCAGTTCAGACAGCAAAGAGAGATTGAAAAGGCCTCAAAGCCTCCAAACAAGAGTCAGCAGAAGATGTATCTTTGCAAGTACATCAGATACTCAGGTGAAGATAGGAGAACACTGAAGTAGCTTAATCAATTGTCTTAGGAGACTCTTCAAAGACTTGCTGACACAATTCAAAGAAGATTTGTTGACTTCAGACCTATGCAAGCTGATGATATTGTTGAAAGGTCACAACCCATTGGAAGTTACAAAAGACCATCTAAAGAAGGAGCTTCCACAACTGCACCTAAAAGATTGAAAGCCTTTGATGAAGATGAAGGTGGACTCACTGAAGAAGAGCTCAATAGGATGATGTTAATTGAAGCTCCAGAAGAAGCATTGTATTCAGAGCCCATCAACACTAGATATCCAATCATCAACTGGGATATCTACACTGAAGAAGGCAAAAGACATTGGAGGATTCACAGAGCTGGTGGAAGGACAGTGCTTACATGTACTTGGTAGATCTGTTTGCAGTTATTGACAGGGAGGATCTACTTGTACTTGGTCACTACATGCAATGGAACTGATATCTATATGTGGTTGAAAGAACATACCCACTTGCTCTTGGATTCTACAAATGCTGGATGCAGGACTAAGGATGGGAAATGCAATAGAAATAGCCAAAGAGTTGCTTCTGAAGATCTTTGACCAAGCTGGAAGACCTAGCAGAAGAAAGTGAAGTTTGGAAGAATCCTCTAAGTCTGAAGAAACTTGTGATTCAGAAACCCAATCACAAGTTTAGGGGAGGATTTTTGGGAAATTCACTTTTGGGAGTTAATACTTATAGTCTTAAAGTTAGTACTGATAGTGATATTAGAAGAGTATTAACTAGTTAGTACTGATAGTGCAAAAGTTAGTACTGATAGTGTTGAGTTTCTACTGATCTATATTAAGAATGTCGTGTATGGTTTGTAACAACATATCTTCTATTCCAATAGAATATATGATATACTTAATGCATAGTTATCTCTGTAAGGGATCTCCTTAGTGTATAAAAGGAGATCCTAGCTAGGTCAAGCATATACCAATACTCTAGCCGTCTTAAGAAAAGCTTCAAGGTTGTAAACCCTAGTACTAGGAGAGTACTCGTATTATTAATCAATAGTATTGAAGTTGTTGGTGTTACATTTGTGTTTACTTTAATCTTCTAAAGTACATTCAAGCAGATTCCGCATACTTGTGTGTATCTACAACAAAGTTTCTCATTGTTGTTTTGGAACCATCCAAGGCAACTACACGTTTACAAGCTAAGTGTTCTAGATCCAAGGTTTGGGACTCCACAACATCGTCGACTCAATCACTTGAACTTTGGCACCATAAATGATCTTGCTAGAAAGGACCTTGTGAGAGGTTTACCCCGGTTAAAATTTGAAAAAGATCATCTTTGTTCTGCTTGCCAACTAGGCAAAAGCAAATAGTATGCCCATAAACCCAAACCTGCCAACACCATCATAGAAGTTCTTCACACCCTTCACATGGATCTATGTGGACCAATGAGAGTGCAAAGTATCAATGGGAAGAAGTATGTCCTAGTTGTGGTTGATGAATACTCTCACTTGGGTAAAGTTTTTTAGAACTAAGGATGAAACTCATGAGGCTATCATTAAGCTTATCAAACAACTGCAGGTTAGGCTTAACAAAACCGTCAGAATCATCCGGATAGATAATGGAACTGAATTTGTGAACAAACAACTTATTCAGTTTTATGAAAGCATTGGGATCGTTCATCAAAAAAGTATTCCACGCACTCCTCAAAGAAAACGGGGTTGTTGAAAGACGAAATCATACTCTTGTGGAAGCTGCACGTACTATGCCGATCTTCTCTAAGGCTCCGATGTATCTCTGGGTGGAAGCTATTGCCACAGCGTGTTACGCCCAAAACCGATCCCTAATACATACTCTTCACGGCAAAACTTCATATGAATTAGTGCACAACAGAAAATCAGATCTCTCATTTCTACCTGTATTTGGGGCTTTATGCTACCCAACCAACGATGGTCAAGATCTGGGAACGTTGAAAGCTAAAGCTAATATTGGATTTTTTGTTGGCTATGCACCAGATCGGAAGGGTCACCGACTCTACAACAAAAGAACCCGAAATATCATGGAAACTATTCACGTAACGTTTGATGAGTTGACTGAGTAACTAGACCCTCATCTCAACTTTTGTCACCTGGACCAATTAGTTCAGGTCTTGTACAGAATCCCACGCCTACAACTCCTTATGTACCTCCTTCACAAGAAGGCTTGAAGACTTTGTTTGATCTGATGTTTGATGAATATTTTGAGCCAACAATTGATGATACTCCTGCACCACTAGTTGTTGCTGCTCCTGCTCCAACCAACCCAAATGGTCCTTCGGTTTCTATTTCTATAAGCCAAGAAGCTCCATTTATTGACCATTCACCATCATCATCGAATCCTCAATGTTCTTTAGTACATCAAGGCACTACAGTAGATAATTCTTTTGAAGTTAACTACTTTGCTACTCCTGAAGATGCTCCATTCAAGAAAATTTTTGTCCCTAAACCCACTTCAGAGGCTTCTTCATAAGGGGATCCTAACTCTGCCACATCAACTCTTTATCCTCAACCACATGAACATCTCAAAAAATGGACACATGATCATCCACTGTATAACATCATTAGGAGTCCTTCTCGTTCAGTATCTACATGAAAGCAACTTGCCACATATGCCTTATGGTGCTTCTTCAATTTTGTACTATTCAAGGTCGAACCGAATGATGTCAAGAAAGGACAGCTGGTTTAATGCTATGCAAGATGAAATTCATGAGTTCGATCAACTTGATGTATGGGAATTAGTACCACCTCCAGATTGTGCAATGATTATTGCTCTCAAGTGGATCTTCAAGGTGAAAGTTGATGAGCACGGTGACGTTCTAAAGAATAAGGTGAGACTTGTTGCTAAGGGATATCGATAAGAGGAGGGTATTGACTTTAAGGAATCATTCGCTCTGGTTACACGTATAGAGGCTATCAGAATATTTCTTGCTAATGCAGCCAGCAAGAATATGGTAGTCTACTAAATGGATGTAAAGACTGCTTTCCTTAACAACGATCTCAAAGAAGTGGTCTATGTCAGTTAACCGGAAGGATATGTGAATCCCGAGCATCCTACCCATATATATTGTCTGAAAAAGGCCCTCTAGGGCTTGAAGCAGGCTCCAAGGGCATGGTACGATACTTTGTCAAAGTTCCTTTTAGCAAACAGATTCTACAAAGGTGCCGTTGATCCTACACTGTTCACTCAGAAATCAGGTAAACATTTAATTCATGTTCAAATATATGTTGATGATATTATCTTTGCCTCAACCGACCCAAGTGAATGTGATCATTTTTCTAGAGAGATGAGTTCTAAATTCCGAATGTCGATGATGGGAAAAATGTCATTTTTCTTAGGTTTACAAATTTCTCAAAGTCCTGGAGGCATTTTCATAAATCAATCTAAATATGCTAATGAAATATTAAAGAAATTTGGATTTGATTCTGGTGACCCTGTTGACACTCCCATGGTGGAGAGAACAAAACTGGATGAGGACCTCTCTAGGATCCCGATTGATCAAACTAAGTATCGTAGTATGATTGGATCCTTGATGTATCTCACTTCCAGTAGACCAAATATTCTGTTCGATGTATGCATGTGTGCTCGGTACCAGGCTAAGCCTACCAAGAAGCACCTTTAAGAAGTTAAACGGGTTTTTCGGTATCTCCAAGGAACCATTAACATGGATCTTTGGTATCCGAAGGACACCTCCATGGCACTAACAGCCTATGCAGATGTTGACCATGTAGGGTGGCAAGATACACGTCAAAGTACGTTAGGAGGTGCTCAATTTCTGGGTGATAAATTAGTGAGTTGGTCGTCAAAGAAGAAAATGAGTTCTTCTATATCCTCCACAGAGGCTGAGTACATTGCAATGTCAACATGTTATGCTCAAATCTTATGGATGAGATCCCAACTATTTGACTATGGTTTTGTATGCAACAAGATTCCTCTGTACTGTGACAACAAAAGTACCATCGCTCTTTGCTGCAACAATGTCAAACACTCACGATCAAATAAAATTGACATACGACATCATTTAGAACTCTATTTTGCAAGGAATGAGTACCAATTGGAAGACATCTTCACTAAAGCTCTTCCAAGAGATCGGTTTCAGTTTATCCTCCCGCGACTCGGCATGAAGAGTGTGCAGCCAGAAACACTCAAACGACTTCAGGAAGAGAATGAGGAGTAATGGAGTTACTTCACATATTTTGTATATAGTTATCAAAAATCAAAATACAAAAATATAAAACCAACAAAAACCCATAAAAATTTGAAAATCAGAAAATTCCAAAAATATTATTTTCTCAAGGCATGTCTTCTGATATCGATAACATCTACAGTCCTAGAAATGTCATTCAATAATGACAAAGGGTTTTAGATGAAGCTTGAGCAGAAGTTCAAATATTTTTCAAAACATGCCTAAACTATGCAGATACGCAACCCGAATTTTCAAGAAAGGAAAGTGCTACGCAAAATCGATATTTAAAAATATCGAACAGTTATCCTAAAACTAAATGAGGAAAGCTCGTCGCCAAAAAGACGGCTGTTCCTATTTCATTCTATGATTCTTCAGAAAAATATTTGTATTTCACATGGTGGTAACATGTTGTTTGAAAATAAATCGGACTCAAATTTTTGAAAATCAAACGGACTCAATTTTTTCATAATATTTGTCACTTAATCAATGACTCGGGTCATCGATTGAGGGGGAGAATGATTTCAAATTAAATATTTTCAAATGATATATCATCAAATGAGTCCGTTTGTACATTATAAGTGGTGAACAAAGTTTTGGTGCTATGCGTCAGTGTATGATCTTTCGTATACTCAAAGATCTTTTAAAATGAAAATTTCCTTTCACTCAAAGATCTCTCAAAATTTATCATACATGACACTAACACTCTCCCTCATAGATTGAGGGGGAGCGTTTTTATGTTTCTTATCAGTAAGTATTAAAACCAGACCATATCTTTCCCAAAAATTTTCTAATTTTTTTAAATCAATTGGGATCACAAATCTCAAAAGGTTTGAAATTTTTGATCGGGGGAGAGAATGTGACTTAAATATTTGATATGCTACGTGTGTACAAGTTTTAAATTTATAAAAGATGATTTACCATTTTTACCAATAACACATACGAGCAAGTGCACTCGTCCGTAATAGCAAGATTTTGAAGGTAAGTCGGGATCGTTCACAGGGATTTGTAAGTGAATCAGATTAACAAGCATAAAATCAACTTAAGGCAATCCAAAAGCAAATAATAACAAGAATAGATATAATGAAATTCAGATGATTAAAAACTACAATTCCTTAAACTAGTTTCTTATCCTTGATTGGTATGATTGTGTTAACCTCTTTTTAACATGTTGGTTATGATAATTAGTTGGTGTACTAATCTATTGTTCTTACAAGTTAAACCTTCGTCAAGATCTTAGTTCATAAAACCAAGTATTAAGTTTAACCAATCAATTCAAGTTTCATAAGTTTACTTTCATAAACTTAAACACAAAAACATCCGTTTGTCTTATCAAATTTGCTTAAGAAATGGTCAATACAAAAGGTAACCGATTATAGACAAAAGGTTATAATTAATTGTAAAAAACTACTCTTACGACCTTTTTAGATGTTTCCAATCAATCCAAATTGATAATCAAAAGCGTTCTTATTACAACCACACTTTAGTTTCTTTGTTTGATCAAGAATAATGGGTAAAAACAATCATCCATAGACAAAATGATTATAACTAGCTGAATAACAATAAGTTCTTTTGACCTTTACAATTACTATCAACTAGTAAAACTTGATTAACAAATGTCACTATGAAACTTAAGCACAATTGTATCTTAGAATTAACTTGAAATTGAATTAAAACATGTTAACACAATCATAAACTAAACATACGATAATCAACATCATTTAAGCAAGTGCATAAAGAAACTAGCCACTCATAGCAAACATAAACATAAACTCAGAACTTTAAGCATTAGAAAACATGATTAAGAGTCTTATAATGATTGGAATAAGATTACAAATGATTGAGTAATGATTCCCAAAGTATTGGAGTTGACTTCTTAAGGGGTTGACCTTTAAATGTTGACTTCTTGGACCTCCAAACTTTCCTGGACTTCTAATGACAAATTTGAGAGCTAAAAGGGATGTGTTTGATGAGTAAAGAGTTGTATTGAAGTGTGTGTTCTCAAATGCTCACAAGAGGTCTCTATTTATACTAGTTCCAAGGCCTAGGGTATTAAATGTTGAACTTGGCCTCCAAGGAGCTAGGAAGGGACTAGAATACACCAAGGGAAGGACCTAGAAACGTTTGGATGCAATGGGGAATCTTAGTGGTGAAGAAATAGCAAAACATGCCTCTCCAGCCTATCTAAGACCTTGTCCAGTCGATCGACTGGTCTTTTGACACTTACCCAGCCGAATCGGTTGCGGGCTGCGATCGATCGGCTGGCCCGTCTTCAATGGACAAAATTGGCATTTTTCCAGATGAATTGGTTGTGAGAGCAACTGATCAGCTGGTCTTCCTGAAGAACGGAATATGTACTTTTTGCTTGATTATGGCATGTAGAACTTGGTTTTTCATTCAACTTGATCTTCTATGATACTTGAAATGCTGACTTGTACTTGACATGCTTCAATGCTGACTTTTATCGAACATTCTTTAACTTTTCCTTCCGTTTCCCTGCACTTGGTTATAAATACTAGACAAACATTGTGGAAAACTAGAAGGGGGGGGTTGAATAGTTTTTCCAATTAAAACTTCATTTTAAAATATTTAGATCGACTTATGTCAATCTATTTGGATGTGTATGTTGGACGTTGATAGATGTATATATAAATGTGTAATGAAAGATAAAGAGTAAGAAGCACATAACAACGACATGAGTATTTATAATGGTTCGGCTACAAGGACACCTTCCTTGCCTTACTCCGCTCCCCGAGTCACCTACTCGAGAGTTCGTAAGCACTACACGACACCAACTCCTTATGTCAGAGAATCCTTCACAACATCGCCTACTATTTTTCCGGTACTAGGCTAGAAACCGGGTTCTTCCACAAGGTAGAACCACACCTATCACAACATAGCCTATCCTTTATCCGGTACTAGGCTAAATACCGTGTTCCATTACAATGGAGGAACTACTACCCAAAAGTACACAACAGCTATCACAAAGGAGACCCACTCCTTATTGCAACATCATCAAGGATATCAATATCCTTGGATACAACCTATCTCTATTTGTACATAGATGCACCTCATCTATTATACGCCCTTGGCATCTCTCACTAATACCACTTGACTTGACTTCTAGGCACTCTTCACTAATGCCCTTGACACTGGCGTTTGGCACCTTTCACTAATGTCTTCGTCTTGACTCCTTTGGAATTCTTCACTAATGCCTTTGACACGGACGTTAAGCACCTTTCACTAATCCTTTCGTCTTGACTCTTTCGGCATCCTTCACTAATGCCTTTGAAACAACACTTCTATGGAAGAATAAAGAACTATCAACAAGATAACCTCAGTAGTCTTGATGATGATGAAGTATGGCAACTCATGGACTTGAGCTTGCTCGACTTCAAGAGGTGGTGATCTCGCCTGTAAGAGGAACCTAGAGATTCACACAAAAACAAAACAAAAACTACATAGAGAGATCCTTAGGATCTAAGGTTAGAAGGTTACAATACTTGGGGAAAGTATGTGTGGGAGTGGCAACCCAAGATGAAGTAATGGATCCCTATTTATAGAGGAATTTTGGCTACTATTCCACGGATCCCAAACTTGAGGGATCCGTCCAGTGTAATCCTGGGGATCCGTGGGACGCTCCTCTTTGCCCATGGGTTTTGGGTCATAGGTCCTAGACTTTGGACCATGTGTATCCAAGTAGATACAATGTATCTACAAGAGGCAATGCATCTAGTCCATGGGGCATGGGTTAAAACCATGGGTCATGGATAATATCCATATATGACTTATGCATTATGTCATGCAGTGGGTTATGGGTCATGCATCATGGGTATGGGTCATGGACTTTGGGTTATACCAACAACATTCAATGTATTTGGTCAATGGGTCAAATACTTAAACTTCTACCCTCTATATTACCCATTATGATACATACTAGTTATGTATATATTTGCCCAATATGTAAACACTAGTTGTTGTACGTATGTATTACTAAATCATAAAACCACTTTTACTTGTTTAGTGTTTTATGTGAAAACGTAAGAGTGTTAGTAAACTATTGGCTCAAACCGTTTACGTATTTTATTTGTTTCGTTAAAATGATTTTACGTTTGTTATCGACAAAATATTAGAAGATCGTAAAATATAAATAAACGTTTTTACGGATTATTTGTATTAACAATCTCCCCCTTTTTGTTGATGACAAAACATAAAATTATTTTAAGGAAAAACTAAAATTCATAAAAGTTTGAATTGGAGTTTTTACTCTCTTCTCCCCATTTTTGTCGAAACAAAAAGAGCATCGAAAAGAAACTAACACATTGTTTTAAGAAAAACATGTAATAAAAAATATAGAGAGTAAGTGACGGGAAGAGTTCTCATCTTAACTCCCCCTTGACGAGTCCATACCTTTGTGAGGGCGTCAAGTAAGAAAAACTACTAAGCTAATGCATTGAAACTAAGTTTCCAAATGGTTTCATCTTTGTGACGATAATGCTACCCCTTGATGATTGCAACTTTGCAAAGGGACGTCATGAAGTGTAATCTAAATGAGGATTATATTGCAAATGGCTTTGGAATGTATTGTTTTGACATAAAGCTCCCCTTAGCTTAGGGTGTCAAAGTCTTCATGTGTATATTTGAAAATCTACAAAACAAGGGTTAGAAAACAAGTATATAATGGAAAATTTCCTGCAAATAAGACTCAAGTTAGTAGAAAATAGGTCTTCTGTTGCACGGATCCCACAATTCCCTCCTTGGAGGGATCCGTCTAAGAATAATGGAGGGATCCATCAGTCTGAAAATAGAATCCAACAATGGTGAAATGATGTTAACATCAAAGGGAGATATGTATTCAATCAACAAACGTATACTCAAAGCAATATGGCATATAAAACTTCATTCAATAAAACATAAGAGATGATCTACAAGTCTCTAAAACTAAGAGAATGATTTAGCCATGTAATACATTTTATACTAATTCTAATAAGTGACCAAAAGCTTGTAAAGCATCAATGTGCTTGAGTCTAAGGATGGGTAGACTTGTTGATTTTGTCCAATCTTTCAAGAAGATGATTAAACGTGAAATGTGATTCCTAAACGATCTAAGTTAAGCTTAAGACTAGGACACCACTTTAATCCTTAAGCTCACGGTTGTTTAGGTTTGTTGACCTCATTGAAACGTTCGAGGAGGTGATAAATCACGAAACGTTGCTCTTCACGTAGTTCATGTATCAAGCCTTCAACTTGTTGACCAATGATAGCAATCCTTGTCATGGCTTGGAAAAGGTGGTGGTAAAGATAGAGCGGCTTGATGTGGTGGTTCTAGTGAATGAGGTTGAGGATCCTCAAACGAAGGAGGGATTGGTGGAGGCACATTCAATGATGGCTCAACAAAGGATGATGGTGGAGGTAAAGAGGTGTCAACTTCCATGTGGTTGGGTGGTTGACTTTGATGATTCCTTATAATCCAAAATGGACCTTTTGAGGGAAATCGGAAAAAGGATACCGGTGCATGTGTTGGTTCAACACCTTGGGTTAGTTGCACATTCTTCTCTATTGAAGAGAGTGTCGGCAATGGTGGAGGATTAGATGGTCTAGGAGGTAAGTCCTCTAAATTTTATAGAGGTGGAGATGATTGTGAGGTGGTAAATGATATGGCTCTAGGCACCAATAATGTTGGTTGGGTGGAAAAGGGTGTGTTTGGTTTAGTAGGAATTGTGGAGTTTGGTGATGATATTTTTGTGGGAACAATTATTTTGGGGATTGGTTTGATTTGGTAAAGGAGAAATCCTAGCATTCGTGGATTTAACGGGAGATGATTCGGTTGAGGAAATTTCATGTACAACACGAGCAAGCTTCTTAGGTGGTTCTTTGGTGGATGATTTAGCACTAGGGGATTTCATCATGATGAAATGACCAAGGAGAAGGTTTCTAGATGCTGAGAATTATGTTGTAGTTAAAGACTAGGAGATTCTAACAAGATGACTTATAAAGGGAAGGATTTGGGAAGTGCATTAAAGACTTAGGCCACTAAAATCCTAAGAAATGTGATGATTTGCATGCACAAGGGTCAACTACAGCTGTGCAATGATCTATGAGTTTATTTAAGGCAGGATGGAGTTTTCAAGTTAGCCAAAAGGGCTTGAAATGATTGCTTTAGGCAAGATTTACTGAATCTGCCAGCCAGATCCCACGGTTCCCTCTTAGTAGGGATCCGTCAAGCCTAATCCTAGGGATCCGGCTATCAGCAGTTAGGAAAAGAAGAAAAATGATATTGGTACAATCTAATACCTATACTTCTTGAGTGTCTTAGTCTTCTTAAGTGTTTTAAATGAGGTGTGACTTAAAAGATCAAGGGTAATGAGTGGATATAGCTAATGATTGCCTTTTATGGAAGGAAAATGGGACTTTATGATCACCAATGGGTGTTCAAGGATGAAACTAGGAATTTTAATGGTGTCAAGTCATGTTAAATGATCCTAGAGATCAGATGGCAACTTGGGATAAAATTTAAAAAATCCTTAAAATTTATAAGAATTGAAAAACTAGTTTTTGACTCATTTTGAGGTGGAGATGACTTAAATCAATTTTCTAAAATTGGGAGATTTATAAAACTAGATGTGTTGGCATGTGATAGATTATGTGTGAGTATAAGAGTGGAAGGATGATGAGTTTTGGTGATATGACAAATTAAAAAGCACTTTGAGTGTGATACTAAATGAGCTACGAGTGAGTCTTGAAGCTTTCTAAGCTTGAAGAAGACTTAAGTAGTCCTAAGGCTTTATGCTTAGCTAGTGTGAGATGATCTAGTGAGCTGTTTTGGTGTGTAGGATTCTGTATTGCATATCTGTGAATACGGATCCCACGGTTCCCTAGAAGGAGGGATCCGTCTAGTGCATTTTTAGGGATCCGACAACTGCAGATCAGAAACATCACAGAAGGGGATTTTGCACTAAGCTATGTACACTAATTTCTATTAATCTCTATTCCAAGGAACAGCAAAACAATCATGATATCTCATAAACCATATCATAGATAAGATTAGTAAAGATAATATCCAAACAGCCAAACCAAAGTACTTCACAAACAAAAGCATTCATTGTAAATAGATAAACAAATGGTCTAAAAACAACCTTAGTCCTAATGTCTCTTTTGTCAATCTTTTCTCTTCCTCTTTCCCGACTTCATGACGTAGTTAGTTAGGCATTGAATCATACCCTTCAATTGATTGAATTCCGCGCTCTCGTTTGGAAGAGTTGGAAGTTGTTGAATGAAGGTAATGGGGTCCAAGTCAACGTTTGCTTTGCGGTTGACATCTACTTCTTCTTCATCCGAGGAGTTCAGGAGAGCCTTAGGTCTTTTTCCATTAACCATGAACCGTCTAGAGGGTTGTTTGGTAAGTGGTACCATGACGTGATCGGAGAGGAAATGATCATCATTGATTAAAGATGGTTGCATTGCACTAACATACTCACGGAGTCATGTTAGGAGCATACCATACGGAAGTACCATGTTGGCAACTTTGAATACCCCGACCATTCTCTTCACCATGTAATAGGCGAGATTAAATGGCCTTTGGTGAATGAGGCAATAAATCATTTGCACAAGACATGCATTTGGATGATCTTTGTTTCCGACCAAACTAATGACATTTTCCCTAAGAATTTCTTCCTATTTTCTATATATAGAGTGCATTTTGAAAAGTTCCATTTGAAAGGGATCACGGTGAATGAGTTCTTTGTTGCGGTTGAAATGAGATTGGTCGGCTCTAATTTGGAAAATGGTGTCTCGAACGGTTACGGGGTGATCAAGAGGAGTGTGGTAGATTGGTTTGGAATCAAGTGCAAAAGATTGAGTGGCTATTGCCCAATCTTGGGAGTACATACAAATTCCTTCACAAGGAATGCGAAGGATTTGAGCAAATGTGTTGAGGGTAGAGTGAAGTTTTGTTTGTTGATGATAAAGGCGATTGAAATGCTATCATCGGTATTTCGAATGATCCTAACGCTTTTGTAGAATTCAAAGATGAAAACCGGACAAATTTGTTCATCAATATCAAGAAGACAATCAAAGTTAATTGCCTAGAAGACTTGACGAATGTCAGTATTTTCAAGGAAACATTCCTTGACCACACGTCCTTCGTGGATAAGTCGTTTTTCAAGTCTTTTGAAGACTTTGCGATCGGTTTTTGACAACTCCTCTTTTTGATAGTATTGGGTGAGGTAGTGGACGGTATCATGGTGGTCATGTTGGGTGGCTTTAGGCATGGTTGGTCCTAGAAAAAAAAATATTCCAATTAGGTAAAATTTGTTGATATGGGTTTATGGTTTTGATTTGTATTAACAATCTTGCAAGCACAATGTGATCTTAGTTATGTGAAAACCTTTTCTAGTGATCAATTTTGCAAAACCTAATTTTATCAATTGATTAAGAAAAATTGAAAAACACTAAAAAATAGGATGAAGATGATGAAGATTACCACATATTAGTGTAATTACTTACAACGATGTTCTAGAGAAGGATGCTTGAGGATATGGAGTCCTATGGAGATGAAAACATCACTTGGGTTATTTTTGTGTTTTGTGAGGAGAGGGAAAAAGAGCAGACTTGATTTTGAAAGTATATAGCTGGTTTCTCACACACGGTTCCCGGATCCCTTGTATTAGGGATTCGGCTAGTACAACTAGAGGGATTCGGCTACTGTGGACAGAAAAAGGGCGTTTGGCGTAATTTTTTTAATAAGTTATATACTAGCTTATGAAACAAAAATAGTTTTGAGGTATCTAATGGAAAAGATGTTTGGTCAACGGGATTTGATAAGTTAATTATCAAGGATCTATTTGCAACGACTGCGTTAGTTTGACGAGATCAAGAAGGAATACTATTCCTGATGATGAGTAAGTCGGGAAAGTGGCGAAAAGAGACTTTTTAGAGACTACCAATAATTAACGTCTAAAAGAAATGGTATCAACATATTCATGTAAATGTAAACTAGCTAATGATAAGAAAACATACCTTTACGCTCTTGATATGGTTTAAGGAGACCATAAAACTGAACATACTTCATGAGCTTTTAAAGTAATCGGTTGTACTTAGAATAAGTAGGTAGCGATTACTTTTAGATTCTTCCTTGAAGGTTGACTTCATTATTCTTTGAATAGAAATGAAGAATTTGGAAAGATCCTAGCATGAAGATTTCTTGAAGAGAAAATGTTATAATAGTCTATCAATATCCAACACGAAAGACACAATTTGTTTTAAAAAATTTCCTTCTTTGTAGTTTTCAAACATACACGGATCGTATCAAGTTTTTAAAGTACAACATACTCTAAGAAACTTGGTAACGATGCTCTGATGCCAGTTGTGGAAAACTAGAAGGGGGGTTGAATAGTTTTACCAATTAAAACTTCGTTTTAAAATATTTAGATCGACTTATGTCAATCTATTTGGATGTGTAACGTTGATAGCTGTATATATAAATGTGTAATGAAAGATAAAGAGTAAGAAGCACATAAACACGACACGAGTATCTATAGTGGTTCAGCTACAAGGACACCTTCCTTGCCCTACTCCACTCTTCGTGTCACCTACTCGAGAGTTCGTAAACACTATACGACACCAACTCCTTATGGTGGAGAAGCCTTCACAACGTCGCCTACTGTTTTTCCGGTACTAGGCTAGACACCGGGTTCTTCCACAAGGTAGAACCACACCTATCACAACGTTGCCTACCCTTTATCCGGTATTAGGCTAAATACCGAGTTCCATTACAATGGAGGAACTACAACCCAAAACTACACAACACCTACCCCAAAGGAGACCCACTCCTTATTACAACATCATCAAGGATATCAATATCCTTGGATACAACCTATCTCTATTCGTACATCGATGCACCTCATCGATTATACGCCCTTGGCATCTTTCGCTAATTCCACTTGACTTGACTTCTAGGCACTTTTCACTAATTCCCTTGACATGGATGTTTGGCACCTTTCACTAATGCCTTCGTCTTGACTCATTTGGCCTTCTTCACTAATCCCTTTGACACGGACGTTAAGCACCTTTCACTAATGCTTTCATCTTGAATCTTTTGGCATCCTTCACTAATGCCTTTGACACAACATTTCTATGGAGGAAGAAAGAACTATCAACAAGAGAACCTCAGTAGTCTTAATGATGACGAAGTATGGCAACTCATGGACTTGAGCTTGCTCGACTTCAAGAGTTGGTGATCTCGCCTTTAAGAGGAACCTAGAGAATCACACAAAAACAAAACAAAAACTACATAGAGAGATCCTTAGGATCTGAGGTTAGTAGGTTAGAATACTTGGGGAAAGTATGTGTGGGAGTGGCAACCTAAGATGAAGAAATGGCTCACTATTTATAGAGGAATTTTGGCTACTGTTCCACTGATCCCACGGATCCCTCACTTGAGGGATCCGTCCAGTGTAATCCTGGGGATCCGTGGGACGCTCCTCTTTGCCCATGGGTTTTGGGTCATGGGTCATGGGTTATGGGTCATGGGTCCTAGACTTTGGACCATGGGTATCTAAGTAGATACAATGTATCTACAAGATGCAATGCATCTAGTCCATGGTTCATGGGTTAAAACCATGGGTCATGGATAATATCCATATATGACTTATGCATGATGTCATGCAATGGGTTATGAGTCATGCTCCATGGGTATGGGTCATGGACTTTGGGTTATACCCAACAACATTTAATGTATTTGGTCAATGGGTTAAATACTTAAACTTCTACCCATTATATTACCCATTATGATACATACTAGTTATGTATATATTTGTCCAATATGTAAACACTAGTTGTTGTACATATGTATTACTAAATCATAAAACCACTTTTACTTGTTTAGTGTTTTATGTGAAAACGTAAGTTTGTTAGTAAACTATTGGCTCAAACAGTTTATGTATTTTATTTGTTCCGTTAAAATGATTTTACGTTTGTTATCGACAAAACATTAGAAGATCGTAAAATGTAAATAAACATTTTTACGGCTTATTTGTATTAACAAACATCTTTTGATGCGATTAAACACTATAATCATATGAATATAACAAAATAACATATACAATAGCATGAATAACGCTACTGAAAACATGTACAATCTGAGCTCCCCCACACTTAAACTTTGCTTGCCCTCAAGCAAATCTAGAATCAAAATAAAATATCCACTGTTACAAAATTATGATTAAGAAAAATATGATGCAAATCTACCAAGTACAAGTACAAGATAAGATTCATCAAGTTAGCTTTCAAGGGTGAAAATTCAAGATGTTTGACGATATCCAATGATTTTCTTGCATGATTAACATTTCAAAAAACATCACGAAAAAGGAACGAAATATAATTCAATCAATCACTCAATTTTTAATGGAGTAACAAGATAAATCACACTCATTGCTCAGTCATGATTAGATTATTACCATAAACTTGTACAAGAAACAAAACTCCACCGACATAGCATGAGCACCAAGCGAAAACATCTAAAGAGGACTTTTATTCGGGTTGAAGTGTAAGGGTTGGGGTAAAGGGTATGGATAAGGCATGGGAATGTTAATGAAATTGGTGTTAAAAGAAAAATAAAATCAAGTCTAATACCCATGTTGCTAGTTACCGAACAATCCGCAAACCAGTAAATGATCATAGCTTCAATTTTCTTCGGATTTCCACAATTCTTCGCATTGATTTGCCATAACAACTTCCTTTGAGCATAGCACATTGGCTAATACTTATTACATTACTTTTTTCTCTCTTTTTTTTATTTATTTTTTATTTTTTTTAACTCAGAACTTTCTTTGAAATGGCTCATACGAATGACAAAGCGTGGTCACCCATAATCATCTAGACAATCTTCTCATATCAGGTGACCAGCAACCAACCATTTAGACATTGACAAGGGTTAAGCTAAGGCTTAAAGTGTAAAATATTTTTGTATTTTCTGGATTTATCAAAAACAAAAAGGATGGCTCAGAGGGTGTAACAAAGGGTATCTAGCGCTAAAGATGAGCGCTACAAACGGGTCCATGTGGGTGGTTAACTAACCGATGTGGCTAGTTAATATATCATAATATGAAAAATGGAAGGCCATTTGGGATAAAATCCTAAGGTGCCTCTTTATCACACGAATTCACTTATATCGCACGAATGCGATCTCACTGCGGTCTGGTAATGATTTACAAGTACAAGTTCTAGAATAAATAAAATCACCGACACACTCATAACAAAAGATCCAAGCATAAAAGATGTATGCTTATATAATACAGGCTCAAATCCTCACAATTTTAGTGTAAAGGGCTATAATATGTGCTAGCAAATGTATCGATCCCAGAATGGATTGCAATATTAATCGGAACACATCTCAAATTTTCAAATATTACCAATTTTACCAGTGGATTGATCTAGTTATTCTAATATATTATCCTAAAAGCGTTAAAATAACTAGATCACAAGGGCAAACACAAAATTTAAATTTAAGCTTAAAAACTCTAATTTTCCTATTCACCCCCCCCACACACACTTAAGTTAAACATTGTCCTCAATGTGAAAAACAAACTTCAGAGTATAGAAATAGGGAAATAGGGATAAAACCAGATATTCCAAATGAGTTTGTCAGCTTAATTTCCTTCGATCCAAGCGTCCACTGGAGTAATCATTACCTGCAAAAATCTTATACACAAACAAAAAGAGTTTTATTAAGGCGTGGCACCCCCCACACTTAAGTTCAACCAAAGGTTTAAACTTTGGGGCGTGACCACAGAAAATCAAATCTGAAACACACGGGTTGCCTCCCGAGAAGCGCTTGTTTTATTAACGAGTCATCAGCCTAACCCAAAGACTTCCCGATTTTCACGTAGCTGCAGTTTCAACTTTGAGTTTCTTTAAAAGTTCGGGGATATATATGAATTCTTCAACAGCCGCATCAATATCTCTCCAAATGAATTCAGTAGATGGTTTCCAAAGGATAATTTGTGTGATTCCTTCTGGAAGAGGTGCTACGAATGTGATGGTTTCGAATTCATCTTCAGGAAAAATTGCCTACGTTGAAATTTCATTCAATTGCTCCTTATCGTAGTATAATTTGATTCAGTGCCCATTAACAATAAAACTTCCACCGTGTTTGTCATAAAGTTCGACATAACCGGATGGATATCCATGTTTAATGATATACGGTCCGAACCATTTCAGTTGCAGCTTAGGAGCTTTGAATTTGAATTTCATGTTGAAAAGCAGAACTTTATCTCTGGCTTTGAATTCTTTTCGAATTCGTAATTTTTTTTCATGATAAGCTTTGGTCCTAGCTTTGTACAGTTTGGAATTCTCATAAGCTTGGAGTCTCAATTCGTCGAGTTCATGCAATTGCAAAAATCTCTTTTCTCTAGCTATTTTGAGATCGGTGTTACAGCTTCTAAGGGCCCAGTAAGCACGATGTTCAACTTCGAACGGGAAATGACAAGTTTTTCCATACAGGAGTCTGTAAGGAGTTGTGCCAATAGGAGTTTTGTAAGTCGTACAAAATGCCCACAGAGCATCGTCAAGTTTTTTCGACCACACTGAAGGATTATCCTTCACTGTTTTTTCAAGTATTCTTTTCAGAGCTGTGTTGGTGTTTTCAAATTGGCCACTGGTTTGTGGGTGATAAGCTGTCGCAAAACGATGATGAACTCCATATCTTTTCATGGTTTCCACCATTTGTCTGTTACAGAAATGGGTTCCTCTATCGCTTATCAAATCTTTGGGAACTCCATAACGAGCGAAAATATTTTTGAGAAAATTAACGACAACCACTAGCATCGTTTGTTGGTATAGCTTCGGCTTCTGCCCATTTTGACACATAATCGATAGCAACGAGAATGTATTCGTATTTGTGGGATTTAGGAAATGTTCCCCTGAAATCAATTCCCCAAATATCGAATATTTTACACACTTGAATGCTTGTTAATGGCATTTTGTCTCTGCGTGAAAGGTCACTGTATCTTTGGCAATCATCACAGTTTTGGACAAGTGTATGTGCCTCTTTGAATATTGTTGGCCAATAGAATCCAACATCAAAAAAATTTTTAGCTGTGGTGGAAAGACCATAATGTCCCCCAGTAGGGCCATGATGACATTCATCAATAATTTTGCAGTGTTCGGAACCAGAAACACATCTTCAGATCGTTCCATCAGGGCACATTTTGAAAGGATAAGGATCTTCCCAAAAATAGTGTTTAAGTTCTGAAAAGAATTTGCTCCGTTGAGTGTGAGTTAATCCTTTTCTAAGAATTCCTCCGACGAGATAGTTAGCAAAATTAGCAAACCAAGGATCTTCATTTTTATCAACTGTCATGAGGATTTCATCAGGGAAGTAATCATCGGTTTCTTCTTCCTTTAACTCCTCTAGATCGGGATTTTCTAGACGTGACAAATGATCAGCGGCTAGATTCTCTGCTCCTTTCTTATCTTTGATTTCGATGTCAAATTCATGGAGTAGCAGAATCCATCGGATGAGACGCGGTTTTGCATCTTTCTTGGTGAACAAATATTTGAGTGCCGAATGATCGGTGAACACGACTGTTTTCGAAAGCACGAGGTAAGATCGGAATTTGTCGAATGCGAAAACTACGGCAAGAAATTCTTTTTCTGTGACTGTATAATTTTGCTGAGCACCATTAAGTGTCTTTCTAGCAAAATATATGGGCCAAAAGTGTTTTCCTTCTCTTTGGCCTAAAACAGCTCCAACAACAAAATCGCTTGCATCGCACATGAGCTAGAATGTAGTGACCAATTAGGTGAAACCATGATGGGAGCACTAGTCAGTTGCGATTTCAACGTTTCGAATGCTTTCATCCAATCTGCATTGAAGTCGAAGACAAAATCCTTTTCAAGAAGTTTTGTCATTGGACGAGATATTTTTTAAAAATCCTTGATAAAGCGGCGGTAAAAACCGGCTTGTCCTAAAAACCTTCTAACGGCTTTAACTTTAGTTGGCGGAGGAAGTTTCGTGATAACGCCGATTTTTGCTTTATCTACTTCCATGCCTGCACTAGAGATCTTGTGACCAAGTACAATTCCGTCAATCATCATAAAGTGACATTTCTCCCAGTTAAGGACAAGATGTGCAGCTTCGCATCTTTCGAGCATTTTATCAAGATTAAAAAAACAAGCTTCTAATGAGTTTCCGAAAACTGAAAAGTCATCCATGAAAACTTCCATGGAGGTTTCAAGCATGTCTTGGAATATGGCTATCATACACCTTTGAAAATTTGCAGGTGCATTACAAAGACCAAAAGGCATACGGCGATATGCGTAAGTTCCAAAAGGGAAAGTAAAGGTGGTCTTTTCTTGATCATTCAGATCGATTGGAATTTGAAAATATCTTGAAAATCCATCGAGGAAGCAAAAGAATTTGTTCTATGCTAGTCTTTCAAGCATTTGATGCATGAAAGGAAGGGGAAAATGATCTTTCCTAGTGGCTTTCTTTAATTTATGATAGTCAATACAAACGTGCCATCCAGTGACAGTTCTAGTTAGAACTAGTTCATTTCGTTCGTTAGTCACACCCGCCATTCCTCCTTTCTTGGGGACACAGTGAACTGGACTCACCCAAGGACTGTCCTCGATGGGGTAAATCATACCAGCAACAAGAAGTTTGATGATTTCCTTTTTGACAACTTCTTTCATGTTAGGATTGAGTCGACGTTGTCGTTCCACAACATGTTTAATCCCATCTTCGAAATTGATTTTGTGTTTGCAGAAATTGGGACTAATTCCTGGGATATCAGACGTTTTCCAAGCGAAAGCTCTTTTACGATTTTTGAGGATAGAAACCAAACTTTCTTTCTCCTTGTCCTTGAGTAATGAAGATATGACTACCGGAGGAAGCGAGTTTTCCTCCAGATAAGCATATTCAAGATGATCAGGGAGTGGTTTTAGCACAAGATATGTTGGTGGTTCTTGAAGAGAAGATTTTATTCTCATCTCGTCATCGAAAGTTATATCTTTAAAATTCTCCTCCTCCATTTCTTTCTCCTTCGTGTTATCTCCTTCGAAATCTACTTTCATAAATTCAGCAAACTCTTTGTCAAGGTTTGTCTAATTGATTTTTTCGGAAGTAGTCATGAATAGATTAGATTCGTTAAGTAATGCATCCAATTCTTCATCAGTGACTTCATCGATAACATCAATGTTGAAATAAGTATTATCACTGGAACGTGGATAACACATTGCTTTGTCGATCAAAAAGGTAATTCGATCTTCTCCAACTCCAAGGTTGAGTTCTTTACCTTTTACTTTGATGATCGCATCAACGGTATTTAGGAAAGGTCTTCCTAAGATGAGAGGGACTTTACTATCTTCTTCCATTTCTAGGATCACAAAGTCCACGGGAAAAATGAATTTACCAACTTGAACGAGCATATTGTCGGCAATTCCAACAGGATATTGATAAGAATGATTTGCTAATCGAATGCTCATCTTTGTCGGTTTTAGGCTATTGATGGATAATTTGAAATAAAGCAAATAAGGCATCAAATTGATACTTGCGCCAAGGTCGGCTAAAGCATCGCATTGAATATTATTCCCGAAAGTGCATGGAATAAGAAAGCTACCAGGATCTCCGAGCTTTGGTGGAATTTTGTTTTGAACAATGGATGAGCATTCTTCGTTAATGAAGGTAGCTGATATTTGCTCTAACTTGCTCTTGTTGTTAAGAATTTCTTTCAAAAATTTCCCATAATTGGGCATTCAGGCTAAAACATCAACGAGGGGAACATTGAGTCTAACCTCTTTGATTATTTCAATGAACTTCTTATATCGCTCTTCCATTTTTTCTTTCTTAAGGCGTTGAGGATATGGAATTTTTGGTGTGTACGCCTTGATAGGTGAGACGGTTTTCTTTTTGGCGGGTTGGGTTGGGTTGGTTTCCTCAGCTTCATCCTCACTATCTTCGGTGATAGGAGCATTTTCGTTTGGATTTCGTGGTGGATTGTACGACAGACCACTTCTTGTGAATACAACATTGATATGCTCAATTCTTGTTTGCGGTGGACGGTACGTTTAATCGTTTGATGGTTTTGGGTTGGATTGGGTGTTACTTGGTAATGAATCAGATGGTCGAGAAGAAAGTTGGTCAGAAAATCTACAAAATTTGTTTTTGAGGTCCTGGATAGAGGCTTGATGATTTTTCTGTCCTTTGCTCAACTTTGGCTTTGAGATTGAAAAACTTATTTTTGGTAAAATCATTCGTTGATTTTTGAGCAGTCACGAATTTCTCATGATTTTTTCGAATTCGGATTCTTCTATATTTTTGTCAGAGATTTTTGGGGGCTGATTGTCTGTTCGAGGTTGAGAATCACGATTTTTATCCCTTTGTTGGCGGTCTTGCCAATTTCCAGAATTTCTCCCATAATAATTACCACGATATCCTCCTCCACGGTATCCTCCTTGAACATAATTAGCTTCTCCTTCGTTGGGTCCACCCATGGGTTTATTGTCGTACTCTGACGACGGGTGATTTCCTCCACAATTGTTGAATCCATATTGCATTTCTTTCATTTCTCCTTTGATATCTTTGTATTGCGAGTCGAGTTTTGAAGTCAAGGCTTCCATTTTCTCCATGAGTTTCGAGGTATCCGATTTTTCAACAAAAGCAATGGTTTTTCTAAGATATTTGGTTTTCGAATCTTTGGACCAATCGAGTTTAAGAAGTACTCGATCTTCGAGTAATTGATGTGCATCGTTAGGAGTCTTATATAGAAAAATTCCTCCGACATCAAGAATACCTTAAGAAATTTCGTCTAGTCCATGGTAAAAGATTTGGATAATGGTTCCTTTGGATAGACCATGTCCATGACAACTACGAAGCAAATCTTTCATCCGAAGCCAAGCTTCAACAAGTGATTCATTGGGGTTTTGTGTGAAAGTACGAATTTCTCCCATTAATCGATCAAACATGGCAGGTGGAAAGAATCAGCTTACAAAGGCTTGCCTCATCTCCTCCCAAGTATTGATAATTCCTGGGGTTAGTTCATTGTACCATACTTTTGCATCTCCGGCGAGTGATGATGGGAAAAGTTTTAGTTTGATAGCATTGACATCGGTGTTGTCATATCAGAACATGCCGCAGATTTTGATGAATTTGGCAATGTGCTTATGCGGATCGGCTTGCGCACGACCATCAAATTGGCGGTCTTTAATCATAGAAAGATGATGACCATTCACGGTGAAGTTGTCACCAAGGTTGACGGCAACATTAGCACTCTCAGGAGTTGGTGCTACGGCTCGGTTGGTTCCCCACATGGGCTGATCGTCAGCCATGGGAAAAGGAAAATTGGTGAAAGGGTTGTAAACGACTTTGGCTTCCAAAAGGTTATCAAATGGTGGTTTGGTACTCTAGGTACACGGTTTTCTAGTGGGACAAAAGGTGTTCTTCTTCTCCTTCGGATCAAACTTTTAGGGTTGGTAAGAGGTGAGATTGGTTCTACTCTGGCTGCACGAGTGTTCATAAAATTACCTAGAGAATCCAGGCAATATCTAAGCACACGGGCAAACAAAGAAAACATATTTTTTACAGAAATGAGGAACTGGATCGGTTGCGAGGGGCGACCGATCGGTTGAAAGAATCTGGGTATGGGTTTTTGGTGTAACCGAATCAGTTGTATTGACGACCGATCGGCTAGAGCTATCGGATTTTTTTTGGAATGGATCTACTGACGCAGATTTAAAACTAGTTGAAACACAATCAAAATCCCCGGCAGCGGCGCCAAAAACTTGATGTGCTACATGTGTACAAGTTTTAAATTTATAAAAGACGATTTACAAATTTTACCAATAACACATACCAGCAAGTGCACTCGTCCGTTATAGCAAGATTTTGAAGGTAAGTGGGGATTGTTCGCAGGGATTTGTGATTGAATCAGATTAACAAGCATAAAATCAACTTAAGGCAATCCAAAAGCAAATAATAACGAGAATAGATATAATGAAATTCAGATGATTAAAAACTACACTTGCTTAAACTAGTTTCTTATCCTTGATTGGTATGATTGTGTTAACCTCTTCTTAACATGTTGGTTATGATAATTAGTTGGTGTACTAATCTATTGTTCTTACAAGTTAAACCTTCGTCAAGATCTTAGTTCATAAAACAAGCATTAAGTTTAACCAATCAATTCAAGTTTCATAAGTTTACTTTCATAAACTTAAACATTAAAACATCCATTTGTCTTATCAAATTTGATTAAGAAATGGTCAATACAAAAGGTAACCGATTATAGACAAAAGGTTACAATTGATTGTAAACAACTACTCTTACGACCTTTTTAGATGTTTCCAATCAATCCAACTTCATAATCAAAAGCGTTCTTATTACAACCACACTTTAGTTTCTTTGTTTGAACAAGAATAATGGGTAAAAACAATCATCCATAGACAAAATGATTATAACTAGTTGAATAACAATAAGTTCTTTCGACCTTTACAATTACTATCAACTAGTCAAACTTGATTAACAAATGTCACTATGAAACTTAAGCACATTTGGATCTTAGAATTAACTTGAAAATGAATTAAAACATGTTAACACAATCATAAACTAATCATACGATAATCAACATCATTTAAGCAAGTGCATAAAGAAACTAGCCACTCATAGCAAACATAAACATAAACTCAGAACTTTGAACATTAGAAAACATGATTAAGAGTCTTACAATGATTGGAATAAGATTAGAAATGATTGTTCCCAAAGTATTGGAGTTGACTTCTTAGGGGTTTGACCTCCAAATGTTGACTTCTTGGACCTCTAAACTTTCATAGAATTCTAATGACGAATTTGAGAGTTAAAATGGATGTGTTTGATGATTAGAGAGTTATATTGAAGTATGTGTTCTCAAATGCTCACAAGAGGTCTCTATTTATACTAGTTCCAAGGCCTAGGGTATTAAATGTTGAACTTGGCCTCCAAGGAGCTAGGAAGGGACTAGAATACACCAAGGGAAGGACCTAGAAACATTTGGATGCAATAGGGAATCTTAGTGGTGAAGAAATAGCAGGACAGGCCTCTCCAGCCGATCGGCACCTTGTCCAGCCTATCGGCTAGTCTTTTGACACTTACCCAGCCGAATCGGTTGCGGGCTGCGACTGATCGGCTGGTCCGTCTTCAATGGACAAAATTGGCATTTTTCCTGCCGAATCGGTTGTGAGAGCAACCGATCGGCTGGTTTTCCTGAAGGACAGAATATGGACTTTTTGCTTGATTTTGGCAAGTGAAACTTGGTTCTTCATTCAACTTGATCTTCTACGATACTTGAAATGCTGACTTGTGCTTGACATGCTTCAATGAAACGACAATCTACTTTTATCGAACATTCTTTAACTTTTCCTTCCGTTTCCCTGCACTTGGTTATAAATACTAGACAAACATCTTTTGATGCGATTAAGCACTAAAATCATATGAATATAACCAAACAAAATATACAAAAGCACGAATAACGCTACTGAAAACATATACAATCTGAACGTTATCAATATTAAATCTGATAAGATGGTGATTGTTTAAGACTCAAACAAGCACTCCTTGCTCCATGTGCTAAACGATTTCATCTACCGATGCACATGTTGAGGGGGAGCATTTCGAAAAGATAAAAAATAATCGAGGTACAAATGCTTTGATATTTTATCACAAGTACCTTGATTGGTTTTTTTCAAGTGGTTTTCAGTGGAAATTGTGGTAGGACACCAAAGACCGACCTTGCATTTAATTTATTGGAGTTATAAGGATGGTAAGGTTAGGTATTAGTTCCCACGATCCAGCCAGAGCCGGAGGGATCTACCCAGGGACAATCCACTAGATAGTGTAGAAGTCCTTAGGTATGATGAAAAAAGGAGAAAAAGTGAGAATAAGGGAATATTGCCGACTGAGATGGAGCTAGGACTGGAACAAACCCAACAAGGTTCTAGTGATGAAGTCTCGATAAGCACTAAAGGGGTTGAAGAATGAAAAAGAAATGAAATGTGAAAGGGTGAAAAGAAATAGCCCTCCAATAATTCAACCTTGAGGCAGAAACCGGGTTCAATACATATGCTACTGGTGGTTACCAAGGTAACGCCGGTATTGAAGACAAGACCTCATGGACCTAGTGACGCATTGCACCAAACTTCCCAGCTACTCAAGTTCTCTTAAAAAGACTTGTTTCATTCTCACGGGGAACTGATATAATCTATCGACTTTCTCTTAGAGATGGTTGATATTGAAAAAGGAGACCCTCTCCCTAGTCTTTGCATAGGAAAACCAATGTGCACTATTGAGTCTAGAGCCAAGATATCATCAATAAATCTCATTAGGACACACTGTCAATATGCTTGTTGTTTCATACACTGTGAAAAGTAAGAAAATTTACATTAAGAGTCCTATGCATTGTCCTCGTGGTATTGCCAGAATATCCAAGTGATATATAAAGTATTCACAATGAAGATGGAAATCCTTCTAGAGCCAACATCAAACAAGCTCTTGGTGGGTGAAATGTGAGTACCATCATCGATCAAACTTGTGACAACCTGAAATAAAAGATGGGGCGACTCACTTTTGAATCAACCTTGTTCCAGGAAATTGATTCACGTATACTTTTGAAAAGAAAAACCTTTCGATGTGCTCAACAATTGCCTTTCTAGCACATCGACTGCGCATAAATTTTTCAAACAAAAGTATTTATGATTGAAACACAAGCTCATAAAACTATTGTCGTATTGCAAAAACACTTTATTCAGCAATACGAGATTGTTTCTTAAATTAATTTCTCATGAATCAGTGAATCTCAATTCACTGGTTCACTCACTCACTGTTTTCTACTTTCAGATGCTCCGGTTTGAGAACGGCTAGTTCAAGCTGCGAAACCCTGTCAAGGATGTTAATACAAATATCGTCATTAAACGTTATTTATATTTTATGATCTTTACCTAAGTTTTGTTAACGACAAAAGTAAATTTAATTTTTATAAAGCTCAAAGCTTGTCAAGTTTAATAGATATTAAAACAAGCTTTTTAAATAATATCTTCTTCACTCAAGCGTTTACATTGTGATTAATCATATTTTAATATGACTCTAAACCATAATGTATGTTAGTATTTTTAGTTCAAGAATGTTTTGGTTTCTTAAAACAAAACATTACATATGTATTTACATTTTAACATATTTCTAAAAATAGAAAAACAAACACATGACATCATGTAGTACATCATTGAAATTCTTAGAAGATTTCACTAGATACTTTGTGTAGATTTAGACTCTACATATCTTACACAATCTTGGATAGATATGGTTGACTTTGGTAAGATTTTGGTGATCTTGTTGTCAGACTCCGGCGGCACCAAAAATTAACACGGGCGGAACCCTTTTGAGGGGTCTGTGGTCCGTGGTGCCTGCTGAGCATTTTGGCTATAAATAGCAAAGCCAAACCAAGTTTTTTTGATCCCTTTCTATTATATTCTCATAAATTCCCTCTCTCTAACATTTCTAACTTAGTTTCATATCATATTAGTGATCTCTTTTGTAGCAAAGAAGATCAAGGCACATTCAAGCTTCAACATCATTGTTGTACCAAACCATCATAATCTTGTTTGTTCGTTGTTGTATGATTTTGTGTTGATTCATACATCATTGTTGTACCAAACCATCATAATCTTATGAGTATGAGTGGCTAGTATTTTAGTCCTTAAAATACATTGTGTGTGGGAGTGGTTGTACCCTTGAAAAGAACTCCACATCTAGCTTAGTGTCTGAAATAGTGTCTAAGCGAAGTGTAAAGGTTTCTCCGCCGGTGAAAGGAGCTTGTTGACTAGTGAAGTTAAACTCTCGAGTGTGAGACTCGATGAGTGGAGTAGGGCAAGGAAAAAGAGTCCTCGTAGACCGAACCACTATAAACAACTTGTTGTGGTTTGATTGTTTCTTTCCTTATCTACTCTTTATATATTGTTTGCATATTTATTATTATTCACTAACATATCTAAGATCAATATCAATTGATCTTTCAATAAGTTTCAAAACAAAGTTTTTAATCGGTAAACTATTCAACCTCCCTTCTAGTTTTTCACAATTGGTACCAGAGCCTCGTTGTTCAAGAATTTCTAAAATATATTGTATTTTATAAACTTGAAACGATCCATGAATTCCGAAAACTTTAAAGAAGGGCAATCTATGCAAAGACCACCACTCTTTGAAACCAATGGATTTATCTATTGGAAAAACTGTTTTGAAACATATGTAAAATCAAAAGATATATATCTTTGGTTTGTTATTGTTAAAGGGGATTTTAGTTCTACAACAAAAGATATTTCTATTGATGATCAAAAGAAATTAATAGCTAAAAATAATGAAGCTAAAATGATGGTTTATCATGCTTTGACTAGAAAAGAATATGAAAGAATTTTTATGTGTGAAACCGCTAAAGATATTTGGGAATCATTGATTATTACACATCAAGGAAATTCACAAGTCAAGGATAAAAAAATTGATCTTTTTGTTCAACAATATGAACAATTTGTTATCCCTGAAGATGAAACCATTGATTGTGGCTTTGCTCGGTTTAATACTATTATTACATCTCTTAAAGCACTTGACGAATCTTTTCATAGTAAGAACTTTGTCAGGAAATTTCTTAGAGTACTCCATCCAAAGTGGAGAGCTAAAGTGACGGCTATTAAGGAATGAAAAAATCTCTCAAAAGTGACACTAGACGAGCTAATCAGAAACCTCAAAGTACACGAAATGGTGATGGAGAAAGATTCAGAAATCATCAAAGGAAAAAGAGAGAAAATCAAATCCATTGCTCTAAAAGCAAGAACGGATTCAAGTGATGATGACGAATCTTGCTCCGATAGTGAAGATGAGGAGTATGCCATGGCCGTTAGAGATTTCAAAAAGTTCTTTAAAAGAAGATGAAAGTTTGTAAGACAACCTCAAGAAGAAAATAAGCCATTCCGAAAAGATCGGGATGACAAAAAGGGTAAAGGTGAAAGAAAGTGCTTTAGATGCGGTGATGTAAGTCACCTAATAGGAGATTGTTCCAAGCCACCTAAAAGCAAAACTCAATGAGCTTTTGTAAGTGGCGCTTGGAGTGATAGTGAGGATGATGAAGAATCAAGCAAGGATGAGATCGCCCTAATGGCACATGAATCAAATGAGATATATTCCGACTCATCTTATTCTTCTATTGATGATGACACTTTGTGAAAACAATATAATCAATTGTGTGAGCTTAGTCTAAAAATCATAACTAAAAATAAGTTTTTAAAGACTAAAAAGAAATTTTTAGAAAATGAAGTCTATGAGTTAAAAGAAAAAGCAAAACAATTAGAAAAGGGAAAAGCAAATGACGATGGTTGCAAATCAGGTCAAGAGCTTAATCTTGAAATAGAAAAACTAAAGCTCACGCAAGATGTTCTAATCGAACATAATTCTAAATTTAAAAGGTTTAACAAAAACATTGCTTGTGCCGATGAAATAGTTAGAATTCAAAAACACCAGGAAACATGAATGGACTAGGATTTAATGAGGTGTTAATTCAAAAGAGTCAAACCAAAGCGGCCGAAAAAGACAAACAAACTGTCAAAACTGCTGCAGTGCAGCATGGACCAGACGGACCCAAAAATAGGGTTCCGTCCGTTGAAAAATTTGGTGCCGTGGGGAGTGCAGTAGGATAGAATGTTTGTGATACGGACCATAGTGAATTTTTCAAAGTAACAAAGAAAACCAAGGATAGTGTTAAACTAAAACCTGTTGTTACATCAGGAGTAGGACTTGCTAGAAATGAATTTAGATCTAAAACTACTCAACAACGACATAAAATACCTTTTGCCAAACGCCCCTTTCCTAAGAGCAACCACAACATAGAACCCAACTATCAACATAATGGTTGGAATCAAAAATTCTCTAGACCATATCAAACTCCAGATTACATGCCATGAAACTCTTACGCATCATTTCCATACATGAATCAAGTAAATGGTATGTTTAACCCAAACGGACCCATGAGATATTGGGGACCAAACGCTTGAGTTATTTGTGTCTTAGGTATGCTTAAAAGTTGGATTGGAACCTGATGAGTGGATAAAAGATAGTGGATGCTCACGACACATGACGGGCAACAAAAGCCTCCTCTCAACATACTAAGAGTATGACGGAGGTAATGTCACTTTTGGTAGCAATCTCAAAAGCAAAATCATTGGCAAAGGTACGATCGCTCATAACTCCCTAACTATTGAAAATGTTGCTCATGTCGATAGGTTAGGATTTAATCTACTTAGTATTAGCCAATTATGTGATAAAAAGTATAAAGTACTATTTTAAGAAAATTGTAGTAAAATACTAAAAGATGGTATCACCATAGCTAAAGGAGTTAGGAAAAATAATATATACATCATGAAAATAGATAAAACATCTAATGAGAAACTTTGTCTAACAACATTAGATGATAGCTCAACTCTTTGGCATGGACGCTTAGGTCACACTAATATGAGACTTATACAAAACCTATCTTCGAAAGAGCTAGTTAGGAATTTACCAAAACTTAAATATGACCAACAGTTTTGCGACACTTGCAAAATTGGTAAACAAACCCATAGTAGTCATAAGGCTAAAAACATGGTGTCCACATCTAAGTGTCTAGAGCTTTTGCATATGGATTTGTTTGGTCCATCCGCTATAAGAAGCTATGGATGCAACTTATACACTTTGGTCATAGTAGATGATTACTCAAGGTTTACTTGGACGTTGCTTTTGAAAACCAAAAATGAAGCTTTAGATAAATTTGAAATTCTTAGCAAGAAAATTAAAATCAACTAGGTGTTAACATTGTGTCGATTCGAACGGATCATGGTCATGAATTTAGCAATGAAACACAATTTGGAAACTTTTGTGATGCAAATGGTATAACACACAACTTCTCGGCTCCTCGAACACCTCAATCAAATGGAGTTGTAGAACGTAAAAATAGAACCATTCAAGAAATGAGTAGAACAATGCTTAATGAACAAAAAATTCCTCAAAAGTTTTGGTGTAACGCCTTTGACACTTCTACATATATTTTAAATAGAGTCTTAATACGTCCTTTCTTAAACAAAACACCATATGAACTATATAAAGGTAAAAAGCCAACTTTAGGATATTTTAGAGTGTTTGGATGTAAATGTTTCATTCTCAATACTAAAGATTATCTCACCAAGTTTGACCCAAAGTCTTATTAAGGTGTATTTCTTTGTTACTCACAAACTAGTAAAGCTTACATTGTCTTAAACAAAGAAACAATGAGAGTCGAGGAATCGTTGAACATAACATTCGACGAAAGTCCACCTCCCTCTAAGACATCACCTTTGGTAGATGATGACTTAGTTGAAAGTCAACTTGTAGAAAGTCAAGAAATAATTGAAAATGACAAGGAAGATGAACCATTAAATAATGAAATTATAAACATCAAAGAATCCAAAAGCCATCCTTTAGAAACGGTAATAGGACAACTAAATCAAAGAACCTTAAGATCACAAGCCCAAAATCAAAGTAATCATTTTTGTTTTGTATCTACCATTGAACCAAAAAACATAAATGAAGCAATAAAAGATGAATCTTGGCTAATTGCTATGCAAGAAGAATTAAACCAATTCGTTAGAAATGATGTTTGGAAGTTAGTTCCAAAACCTAAAGATCAAACTCTAATTGGAACGAAATGGGTTTTTCGAAATAAAATGGATGAAAATGGTATAGTGTCTAGAAACAAAGCTAGGCTTGTCGTACAAGGTTATAATCAACAAGAAGGGATTGATTATGATGAAACTTATGCACCGGTAGCTAGGCTCAAGTCTATTAGAATCTTTCTTGCATATTCATGTGCTTATGACTTTAAATTATTTCAAATGAATGTTAAGAGTGCATTTCTTAATGGGTTTATTAACGAAGAAGTGTATGTTTCTCAACCTCCCGGTTTTACCGACTTTGAGAAACCACATCATGTCTTCAAACTAAAGAAGGCATTATACGGTCTTAAACAAGCACCAAAAGCTTGGTACGATAGACTTAAGACTTTTCTTGTTGAAAACAAATACACCATTGGATTAGTAGATAATACTCTTTTTACCAAGAAAAGGAATCACACATTATCATTGTTCAAATATACGTTGATGACATCATATTCGGATCAACTTGTCAAGAGCTATGTGATGATTTCTCTAAAATCATGGATGAGTTTGAGATGAGTATGATGGGTGAGTTAAACTTCTTCTAGGACTTCAAATTAAACAACTAGAAGATGGCATATTCTTTAACCAATCTAAATATATAAAAGATATGTTTAAGAAATTTGGTTTGGAAGACTCAAAACCAACTAAGACACCCATGTTTTCGGACACTAAACTCACCAAGGATGAGGAAGGTGAATCGGTTGATAACACTAAATATAGAGGAATGATTGGTAGCCTACTCTATCTCACGGCTAGTAGACCTGACATTATGTTTAGTGTTTGTCTATGCGCTCGCTTTCAAGAAAATCCCAAGATATCACACTTAGAAGCCTTGAAAAGGATATTTAGATACATTAAGGGAACAACATGTTTAGGATTATGGTATCCCAAAGGAACGGATGTAGAAACCATAGTGTATGCCGACGGACCATGCCGTGACTATGTCGATAGAAAAAGTACAAGTGGTATTTGCACTTTTGTCGGACATTGTCTCACCTCATGGTTTGCAAAGAAGCAAACGGTTTTAGCTATCTCAACTCGGCCGAATACGCCTCAGCCGGAAAAGCATGTCAACAAGCTCTTTGGATGAAACAAGCTCTCGTGGATTACGGAATTCATCTCAACAACAACAACAAGCCCAATCCCGCTAGCCGGGGTATGGGGGCGGTAGAAATGTAGACAGATCCTACCCCAACCCAGGGATAAATCGAGGTAAAGATGCTTCCAACTAGACTCCTAAACAAGTGCATGTGCGGTAGAGAAAGGAAAGAGAGTAAAAGACAGTAAACCACATGCAAAGGCAAAAGCAGGCAAAAGAGAGCAAGCAAAAACAAGCAAACAGAGCAAAAACAAAATGTTCCGAAGGACTGGGAACCATGCAAAAGAACACAAAAGCAAAACGCAAACAAAAAAGAGCCAAGGCACAAAGGAAAGCCAGCTAACCTAAAGGAGCAACACAGAGAAAAGCAAGCACAAACACAGGGCCTAAAGCTAAGGCAAGGCACCAAACGAGGCAGCAACAACACGCTAGGCATCAAAGAAAACCAAAGGGAAGCAAAGCAAAGCAAAAGCAAGCGGAGGGCCTAAAGCTACGACAAAGCAGCATGACCAAGGCAACAAAGGCGACCATCACCAAAAGAGACAACCTAACCCTAAAAGCACCTAGTATGGACTACCGCACTAATTCTATCCCTCCACCCCTTGCTATCGAGGTCATGTCCTCACAAGAGAAGCTCCTTCATGTCGAGCTTGAGTCTATCCTCCCACCTGAGTATGGGTCTACCCCTTCTTCTCACACCATCTACTACAAGCTCTTCGACTCTTCTTCTGCAGTCTTGATTGTGGCCTCCTCCTGACATGCCCGAGCCACCTTAACCTTCCTTCTCTCATCTTCGAGATAATATTCCCGACCTCAAGTTTAGCTCAGAAACTCCGTTCGAATCATGTCAAGCAAGGTTTTACCACAAGTCCATCTAAGCATTCTCAGCTTCGCCACGTCTACCCTGTTAGCATGGGCCTTGGAGATGGGCCAACACTCAGACCCATACAACATAGCTGGTCTAATAGCCACCCTATAGAATTTCCCCTTAAGCTTTAATGGGACGTTTTTGTCACAAAGGACTCCCGACGCCGCCCTTCATTTCGTCCAACCCACAGAATTCATCTCAACAATATCGTTATATTTTGAGAAAACAAAGGAGCTATTGATCTCAGCAAATATCCCGTCCAACATGCTCGTACGAAGCATATTGAAATCTGTCATCACTTTCTTAGCGACAATGTTCAAAAAGGAAACATCTCAATTGAGAAAGTATCCTCCGAAGACAATATTGCCGATATTCTAACTAAGCCTCTCAAACGAGTACCATTTAATCTTCTTAGACTTGGTTTGGGGCTAATGGAACCAAACATGTAGTTAAAACATAGTCTAAACCTTAGAACAAAACAAAACAAATTAGTTTAGTTACACTCTTGTTCCCAAACCAAACGACAACAAAGGTGAACTAATTTTTGGTGCCGCTCAGTTCATGGTGACAACAGTAGCAAAAATGCTACCTACAAAACATCTTCTTCCTTACAACCTACTTTACCAAAACGTTTCAACATTAGACCTAACTCATTGTTGATACCTTCTCACCCATTAATCACTGAAGATAACATCATTGTAAGTATCCTAACTACATTTCATCTCCTAATTATGAGTCTAGGATTCCAATTTGTGCACAAAATTATTACATGGGGATTATGTATATTCTTGTACAAAACATGGATTCAATTGGCAAATTGCATAACTAGTCATTGAAATTAAGTACTACATTGTCACGTGCATAAAACAAATCATGTTTCCCACTAATCAAAAGATAATGACTATAAGGCCTTATTCAAAATAACCGTCAAAATTTTTGAAAAGCTTCTCATTTGTAGGAAAACAATTTTTCATTGTTAATACAAATAGAAACGTAAAATTTTCATCACTTGCATGCTCTTGAATACTAAAGGTATAGCATAACTAATATGCATTCCCGGGTATATTCAAATGAAGCCACATTGAATTAGGAGAGTTTGGGTTATCTCATGCCATTTTCCAAACACCCCCACTAAAAACCATTTTATGCATAAAATGAGTCGAGATAACATAACTCCAAATCGCTTTCATATAGGCACGAACCAAAACGCTTTTATTCTTATTTTTAACATGTAAATTCTTGCTCATAGGAATAACCATGGTAGCCGCAAGATTCTATGATCACAAGGATACTCTTAGCTACATTCCCAAACATAACAAAACCAAGGGCCTTTCCAAAGAACAAGTCAAAATCTTTAAGAGTCTTGAGCAAAGATACTTCCATGAGGGTAGAACCATTCATTCCTCTTTTGTCGACGGAACTAATCTCCTTCAAGAACTTGCCACCATTCACTTCGATTGTCTCCTTGACATCGATGAACCCATTTTCCCTAGGTTTGTTCTAGAATTCTATGCTAGTGTTACGGCCTTCATTGATGAGGATGATGAATTTGGTCTTAGGTTTAGGATCAATCAAAACGACTACTCCATCTCCTTAAGCCAATTTTCTCAAGTGCTAGGAATTCCCAACCAAGGTACATGTGTCTACTCGGATAAGTGGTCACTCACTATCCTTGATGGAATCAATGACCGCTCTTTTCCCTACCAAACTCCTTTAGCGGATAAGGATGTCATCCGTGAGTACCTTTTTAATGCAAGGGCCGCTCCAACCCGTGTCACCCAAAAGGGAAAGGAAGTAAACCGAGATCAATATGGTATGAATGTCACAATTCTCAATTTCTGGTCATTTCTCAAACTCAACATTCATCATATTAGCTCATGCATAGTTTTGCATTTCACATTAAACGCATAATTTCTTATTAAATAAACGCTATCGCGTAATTAATTGTTTTGAACATTTGATCGATACTTCAAAAATTATCCCGATATATTTTTGTACTCATATTAAGTTTATAAAAATAATATTATGAGTTTACCCGATGTTTTTAAATTTATTTTGTATATAAATTGTTATATTTATATAATTACGACGGTTTTCTTAAATACAACCCGATAAATATTATTTCACTCAAATCTTTCAAGAAATGTATTTTTATAATTTTTATGACCTCAATATATTTTATCTTGGCCCGTTAAAATTTATTTTTAGTTAACGCTATCCTAAATACTCAAATGTGTATTCAAGTTACTACATGTCTTCAATTAACTATAAATATACTTCATACCATTATAAAAAATATATATATTTCTCATCCAAAAACCCCCTTGTCGACACAAGGGAGATGACTCATTTAGACTTGCAAAATATCTATCCCTATTAATGTATAATATATCTAATACAAACACATACAACAATAATTTGAAAGGTGTAAAAATCAAAAGTCTTCCTCTTCCTCTCCTTCTCCTTAACCGGCCACCATTGAAGGACCAACAAGGAGACCACAAAAATTTTACAAGTCAAGTTTTATTCACTCTAGTTACACTCTTGATTAAGGTTTTGAAATAAAAACCTTGGGTGATTAGGATTAAACCTTTGTTCATTAACCTCATCAAGTTTACTAGTAAGCATCTCATATTCATCTTCATACTTCATATTTATTTTATGTTCACTACATCATATTTGAGAAAACATGCAAGTCTTATGGATGTTTATACCACTTTTTCATTGATTTTAAGAGTTATATATATTTATGTCATCCTATAATTACTCCTTGTAACATATCACTTTTGGTGATGCCTAGGAACCCATGACACCCTAAGAAGGTGTATGGTAGGATTAGAATAGCTTCGTAGTTGTTTTGAATGGGTTAGAATAGGTTTTGCTTGAAAAACTCATTTTCGACAACTTTAGTTAAGGGTCTGTCCATATTTTTAAATCTGGGAAAATTCGACAGTTGGTAAAATATTTTGGGCTAGATATTTGGAAAATATACTTTAAAACAAAAGCGTGGCAGCTTGAACGAGGTTAAAACGGGAGCTATACTTGAAAAAGTTATGCTATTTTGAAGTTTGACGACGAAAACTAATAATTTCATAAATTTCAGCATGAAAATGTCACTCTTTACGAGTCAAAAATGAGGCTTAAGCGTTATTAAATGTGTCGACTTATCAAAAAGATATTAGTATACTTTATACTGAATCTAAGGATGTAAGCGTAGAAAACGGACTTGTAACGATTAAATTATACACATTTACACAAAGTTGCCGTAACTTTATTATATAAGAAAAACTAATATATTTCTATTAGACAAACCTTACGGCAACCAGTGACCATGTTGAGGGTCGTTTTTAACAAGGATGTAATACTTTTATAACGTGATGTCTTCTAGTAAAAGTAAGTTCGCCTAGCATATTTTCCAAAATATCCAACCGTTCGTCAGCGGGTTGTAATGACAAAAAATCGTCACTTAAACTTTGCCAGAAACCACCCTTAAACAATATTTTGGACACAAGTACCATACTTAACCTATATTTTCTCCATGATCGAGACCTCTAGGATGAAAACTTAAATGCTAAAACTTTGAGATAATGATACATGCTTCCCAAAACCGTTGAGTTTGTTTCTGACACTCGGCGTGCACATTTATGACTAGCTTTTGGGCCATATATTCACTTTCATGAAAATTTCAACGACACTATTTTTCTTACGAAAAGTTGTAATTTCATAATAAATCACAAAACGATTATCGTAGAATGTTGATTCAACGTATGTACTTGTAAAGTATTTTATAAACATGACGAGATGTCATAAACATATATTTCGACGATAAATTCTATTTTCAAAAACATACAAGTGGTATAGATTACATATGGATTTGCATGCACAACATTGTTTCATGACTTATATTAGAGCACATCATTCATTTTAGGTCAGGGATAGTTTCCGAGCCTCATTTTCGTGCACTTCATTTTGTTAGCATATCAATCATACCAGGTGAGTTCATACCCGCTTTTACTCGTTTAAATTATTACAAACTCTTTGGAGGAGATACATGCTTAAATACTTGTTTTTACTCTTGCGAATACTCAAACTATTTATACAATTGTGTTACACTATACTTCTTATACTCTTTGGACATTATGTGTGGTTATTGCGATATGTGCCTTAATGTGTTAAACTTGTTTTCAATTATGCTTCAACATACATACATTAGCAACTGGTTAACTCCTGCGGGAGCCGGCGAAGAGGTATTGATAGTACTATCGGGCTGACCCCCACCCTTGTGTCCCATGACTTGACCAGGGTGAATATAATCCGTTATTTAATGAGACACACAACAAACAATGTAGACTTGTCAAGAGTTCAGTTGGTTGTGATTCTTTGCATTAAGTACATGTATATATCGTATGCACATATGTCCTACTTACAAACAAGATTGACAATTCTATTTTTGGCAATGGGTTGTAAACACATAGGTTGCGAGTTTTGTATGGCGGAACTCGTGCTGAATGGATTACAATGCCTTTGCGCATCAACATTCTTTATAGACTTTTTCAAATCATTTTCAACAAACTTATGAACTCACCAACCTTTGTGTTGACACTTTTTAGCATGTTTATCTCAGGTCGTAAGGTGATAGCATTTCATGGAGCTTTTGGGTCACATGGCATACATTGGAGTCTTGTGTTTTATCAATTACCATTCGACATGTTTTGTAACCCTTTATGTATTATCAAACTTTGGGATCTCATGTTTTGTAAACTTTAACTCTATTTTAATCGAATGGTAACCCTAAAACATCTCATTTGAGGGTCGTTTTAGTATCCATACTTTGTGCTATGACGTCATACCCCAAAGACACTATCGCTCGCTGCGATATTTTGGGGGTGTGATGATTGGTATCGAGCGGTTATAGAGAACTAGGTTGCATTTTAGTTCCTAGACTATAACGCGCCCGCGTCGATCCTTTCTTTTCCTATAGCCTTACACACTTTTCGTGCGCATATGTTTTTTTTTGAAAATTTCTTCTAGACCCACCTCATTGGATAACGTAGTTTCCTTGTACCGATAGGGGAGTCCCAAAATCTAGTCAAGTCATCAAAAATATGGAGCTCGGTAATGAGCACTTATCTAACTTGATCTCGTGACAGTTCTTGTTTGATGAGACAGTCGAGCAAAATAAGTGTTACTATATAGCTGTATAGATTTGATGATTTTGCCGAGGATGGGAGTTCTCTTGAGGATACTTTAGGAACTGGCGGCGACTAAACCTCATAGTGACTTTAGCACCTAAAGGAATTTCCTATACACCTAGTGCACTCTCCTAGATACCTACCCTAAATTCCTCCTTCACCGTTTAGAATTGGATGATAGAATGGCTACCTATTTAGAGTAACAACAATGCCGAGACATGTATGCTTGGTGGTATGTACACGTGTGAAATGAGGCAATTATAATTATGGTGGCCAACATAATTATAAATGTGTCACAACCCACGTGGACATATGCGACCACATCTCGTAGATCGGTGTGGGGACACCTAGGAACCAATTTGCGCATGGTATTATGTTTGAGGACGTTAAGTATAGACATTGGGAACTCAACCGTCCTTTCCTTGCAGAGATCATGGCACCAAAGAGGGTAACACGCAGCACTAACCGAGGTGGTGCGACGCAAAGGGGTGGAAGGACAGGTGAGCATGGAGGTAGAGAAGGCGGTCGCGACATGGGTAACAATGACAACAACGGCCACGATTTTGCCGCCATCATCGCTCAACAACTTCAAATCTTGCTTCCCACTATTGTCACACAAGTTGGAAACCATATGAATAACTCAGGAAACCACGGGAACGGTAATGTCGACACCAACAATGTAGTTGGCAGTGGCAACAATAACAACACCACCACCACACCAACAACAACGTAGAAGGATGCACGTATAAGGAATTTTCAAAGCAAAACACGGTGGAGTTTGATGGTATAGGAGGTGCTTTGGTATACTCGATGGGTAGAGACAGAGTTAGTGATCGACATCATCAATTGTGCCGCACATCGAGGGTGAAGTATCTGCTTGCTTGCTATCGGGAAGGCATTGACATGGTGGAACACACGACTACATGCTAGGGGCGAGCGACTATAAGTATCTGCTGCTTGCTATCGAGGAAGTGACATGGTGGAACACATGCTACATGCTAGCGAAGAAGCAGCTATATGCATGACATGTGACCAAATTTAAGGCGTTATTGCAAGAAAGTCCCCGACAATGAAATGCGAAACTGGAACATGAACTTTATCATCACTCTATGATAGGAGGTGGTCACGCAGCCTACACAGATCGATTCCATGAATTAGCCAGACTAGTTCCTCATCTAGTTACCCCTGAGTCCAAGAGAATCGCGAGGTACATATATGGTCTTGTCTCCGAAATCCGTGGAACGTGAAAACGACGAGCCGTCTACAATACAAAGTGCAATAATCTGAGGGAGGAACCCCAGGCGAGATGGTTAGAAATTTTACCTTGAAGAGATGACAAGAGGAAGGAAGCGAGTGGGTCGAATAGGCAGATGGACGTGGTAGCAGACAACAAAAGGGCAAGAGTTTTTGTGGCCTGTGTCTTGAACAAAGTATGCGGTACACATCCCAAATGTGCTAAATGTGCTTATCATCATCCGAAGACCAAGCCTTGCCGCTTGTGTACAAATTGAAATCGACACGGCCATCTTAAGGAAAGTGTAAAACACAGGTAACAGGCTAACGTGGAAACATGAGGAATAACCAAAGGACTTGCTTTGAATAAATGACCGAATCACTTCGGAATAATTGTCCTAAGTTGAATGGAACGAGAGGCAACTAGGTAACCAACACCTAGCTTTAGCAATTGGGAAACAATCCTAACCCTGTACTCAATATCACCACCCGAGATCGAGCATTCTATTTAGGGACCGAGTAGCCGCAATGCAACTGGACGTTTTCCCTAGACCATTAAGTGATCCCCTGTATTATTCAGATTCAGTGAGCCTCATTAGATAAGAAACCTAGACATGTAAGTTTTGGCTTAAGCACTTTGACCATACACCTGATTTAAAACCTAAGGGTAGACCTTATGTATCATCGATTGAATCACGGGGACGTGATTCCTCTGACATGGGAAGAATGTCACAATTCTCAATTTCCGGTCATTTCTCAAACTCAACATTCATCATATTAGCTCATGCATAGTTTTGCATTTCACATTAAATGCATAATTTCTTATTAAATAAACGTTATCGCGTAATTAATTATTTTGAACATTTGATCCGATACTTCTAAAAATTATCCCGATATATTTTTGTACTCATATTAAGTTTATAAAAATAATATTATGAGTTTACCCAGTGTTTTAAATTTATTTGTATATAAATTGTTATATTTATATAATTACGACGGTTTTCTTAAATACAACCCGATAAATATTATTTCACTCAAATCTTTCAAGAAATGTATTTTTATAATTTTTATGACCTCAATATATTTTATCTTGGCCCGTTAAAATTTATTTTTAGTTAACGCTATCCTAAATACTCAAATGTGTATTCAAGTTACTACATGTCTTCAATTAACTATACAATATACTTCATTATACATTATAAAAAAATATATATATTTCTCATCCAAAAACCCCCTTGTCGACACAAGGGAGATGACTCATTTAGACTTGCAAAATATCTATCCCTATTAATGTATAATATATCTAATACAAACACATACAACAATAATTTGAAAGGTGTAAAAATCAAAAGTCTTCCTCTTCCTCTTCTCCTTAACGGCCACCATTGAAGGACCAACAAGGAGACCACAAAAATTTTACAAGTCAAGTTTTATTCACTCTAGTTACACTCTTGATTAAGGTTTTGAAATAAAAACCTTGGGTGATTAGGATTAAACCTTTGTTCATTAACCTCATCAAGTTTACTAGTAAGCATCTCATATTCATCTTCATACTTCATATTTATTTTATGTTCACTACATCATATTTGAGAAAAACATGAAAGTCTTATGGATGTTTATACCACCTTTTCATTGATTTTAAGAGTTATATATATTTATGTCATCCTATAATTACTCCTTGTAACATATCACTTTTGGTGATGCCTAGGAACCCATGACACCCTAAGAAGGTGTATGGTAGGATTAGAATAGCTTCGGAGTTGTTTTGAATTGGTTAGAATAGGTTTTGCGCGAGAAAAACTCATTTCGACAACTTTAGTTAAGGGTCTGTCCATATTTTTAAATCTGGGAAAATTAGACAGTTGGTAAAATATTTTGGGCTAGATATTTGGAAAATATACTTTAAAACGAAAACGTGGCCGCTTGAACGGGTTAAAACGGAGCTATAACGAAAAAGTTATGCTATTTTGAAGTTTGACGATGAAAACTAATAATTTCAGAAATTTCAGCATGAAAATGTCACTCCTTACGAGTCAAAAATGAGGCTTAAGCGTTATTAAATGTGTCGACTTATCAAAAATTTATTAGTATACTTTAATCTGAATCTAAGGATGCGTAGAAAACGGACTTGTAACGATTAAATTATACACGTTTACACAAAGTTGCCGTAATTTTATTATATAAGAAAAACTAATATATTTCTATTAGACAAACCTTACGGCAACCAGTGACCATGTTGAGGGTCGTTTTTAACAAGGACGTAATACTTTTTATAACGTGATGTCTTCTAGTAAAAGTAAGTTCGCCTAGCATATTTTCCAAAATGTCCAACCGTTCGTCAAGCGGAGTTGTAACGAATAAAATACGGTCACTTAAACTTTGCCGGAAACCACCCTTAAACAATATTTTGGACAAAAGTATCATACTTAACCTATATTTTTCTCCATGATCGAGACCTCTAGGATGAAAACTTAAATGCTAAAACTTTGAGATAATGATACAAGCTTCCCAAAACCGTTGAGTTTGTTTCCTGACACTCGACGCGCACCATTTTATGACTAGCTTTTTGAGGCCGTATATTCACTTTCATGAAAATTTCAACGACATTATTTTACGACGAAAAGTTGTAATTTCATAATAAATCACAAAACGATTATCGTAGAATGTTGATTCAACGTATGTACTTGTAAAGTATTTTATAAACATGACGAGATGTCATAAACATATATTTCGACGATAAATTCTATTTTCAAAAACGTACAAGTGGTATAGATTACATATGGATTTGCATGCATGACATTGTTTCATGACTTATATTAGAGCACATCATTCATTTTAGGTCATGGATAGTTTCCGGCCTCATTTTCGTGCACTTCATTTTGTTAGCATATCAATCATACCAGGTGAGTTTATACCCCGCTTTTACTCGTTTAAATTCTTACAAACTCTTTGGGGAGATACATGCTTAAATACTTGTTTTTACTCTTGCGAATACTCAAACTATTTATACAATTGTGTTACACTATACTTCTTATACTCTTTGGACATTATGTGTGGTTTATTGTGATATGTGCCTTAATGTGTTAAACTTGTTTTCAATTATGCTTCAACATACATACATTAGCAATCTGGTTAACTCCTGGGGAGCGGCGGAGAGGTATTGATAGTACTATCGGGGCCGGCCCACACCCTTGTCCCATGACTTGACCTCGGGTGAATATAATCCGTTATTCAATGAGACACAACAAACAATGTAGACTTGTCAAGAGGTTCATTGGCGTGATTCTTTGCATTAAGTACATGTATATATCGTATGCACATATGTCCTACTTACAAACAAGATTGACAATTCTATTTTTGGCAATGGGTTGTAAACACATAGGTTGCGAGTTTTGTATGGGTTCGAGGCAGAATGGATTTACAATGCCTTTGCTGCATCAACATTCTTTATAGACTTTTTCAAATCATTTTCAACAAACTTATGAACTCACCAACCTTTGTGTTGACACTTTAGCATGTTTATCTCAGGTTGTAAGGCTATAGCATTTCATGGAGCTTTTGGGTCACATGGCATACATTGGAGTCTTGTGTTTTTATCAATTACCATTAGACATGTTTTGTAACCCTTTATGTATTATCAAACTTTGGGATCTCATGTTTTGTAAACTTTAACTTTATTTAATCGAATGGTAACCCTTTCAAAACGTCTCATTTTAGAGGTCGTTTTCTGTATCCATACTTTGTGCTATGACGTCATACCCCAAAGACACTATCGTTCCGCTGCGCTATTTTGGGGGTGTGACAATGAAGCTCAATGAGATTAAGCCCGAATTCAAGAAATGGGAGGAACTCCTTAGAGCCAATGTCATTAGCACTATAGGAAATAGGGACCATATCAACGCTTGCCTTTGTCACATGCTCTACAACTTGTCCACCCGTTAACCATTCAATTTAGCCTACTACATTGCTAGGAGAATGATTGACATTCCAACTCAAGGATCGGTCGCTCTTTCTTACGGGATGCTCCTCACCCGTCTCTATATAGCTTTTGCACCCATTCCACCAAGCCCAAAAGGGTTGAAGCTTGACTATGCTCTCATCCCTCACATTTTTATGCCCTTGAGTGATGAGCGAGTGGCTAAGACTAAAGGCAAAAGGGCAAAACCTCCAACTCCATCATCATCATCATCAAATAGCTCCGAGGACGGCCTCCCAAATTCTCCTTCCACCTCAAGAGTACTATGCATCTCTCCCCGAGATTGAGAATGAATCGGCGGAGTTCAAGCAAACCAAGGGGATGTTCAAGTGCCTTGGTAGGATGATGAATAAGATCTACAAGAAATTGGATAAGTGAGGTATATTTGAAGGAGTGTTTGGAACAAGACAATAACTTTGATGTACGATACAATTTGGTTGTTTTTTTATTTGTAGGATGACAATATGAATTAAACCAATTTTGTATGCTAACCGGTTACGCATTTTCACTTATATGTGAAAATCGTTAGCCCTTGGTCAAAGTCTATGTTCTACCATGTTTGTATGTGTGTTATTGACTTTTCCTAACTAGAAATAATTAATGTCACATGGTTTAAGCAAAATTTCAGGTTTCGGAAAAGTCCCGACACCAAAAAATATGTTCTGTGGTGATTTCTAGTGTCCACGGATCAGAAGGCACCATAAATTTGGTACCTTCCGTTATGCATTTTGGTACCTCCACACAGATGTAAGAAGCGGAGACGCATTTTTTGGCTCCGCTGTGTAAATTTTGGTCTTGTGGATCCTCGAGGTAATTTTCTGAATTTTGCCTATTTCAACATTCCAAATTACCATACATTGCTTCTAGGTTAATCTTAACTTGTTCTTACCCATATTAGAACTAGTATAACACACTTAGGCATATAGGATATTCAACATTCACCTATCATTATCACTACTCCACCACCAACATTCCAAACAACTCTCACTTTGGCTACTCTAAACAACTCTCACTTTGGCTACTCCTACACCACCTCCACAATCACCAATCATTATCACTACTCCACCACCAACAAAGACTCCTAGCTCACCACCGGCAGCTCCTATCTAAACATCAAAATCACCATCACCTCTAAAATCTCCAACACTCATCCCATTAGAGTTATTATCTACACCACCTACATCTCCAAATCCATTTTGGGAAGACTTGGAGGACTTGCCTCCTAGGCCCAATCATCCACCACCACTACCATCTTTTGGCACTATTGAGCGAATAGCTCATGAGTTTCCACGTCCATCTTTTGACCAAAATACCCTGTTAGGGCTAAGACCTCTTCTTTTCCATCCCATCCACAAGGAAATCCATGGTCCTTTGTATGGGTATCAACCACTACCTACAACATCAATGCCCTCTCATATAGAGGACATTGAGGAATCCATGTGGGAGGATCACCCCACCAAAGAAGAGATTGAAGCCGAGCTCAATCATCTCTACCAATTTTCCAATATCGTAGATTCCCATCTTAGTGATGATATGCAATTGCAAAGTGCTTTGCTAGCCTCCATAATCACCACTCCAAACACCAACACCAACAACTCCACCATTCCACCACCACAAAATCATGAGCCCACTACCTCCTAGACATGGTTACTCAAATTGTGAGCGGACCGCCCACATAACCGAAAGGACCCAGGTGATGGTCCATGAGCTTCAAGACGAAACGAGGTTCATCCTCAATCACATCCTAGAGCGCATCAATGCTCTTGCTCATCCACCACCTCAATAGGAGGGTCCTAGCTTATTTTCTTTAAGCATTTTTATTTTTCTACGATTTTTCTTGTATTTTTTATTATTTTCTAGGATATTTTTTTTCTAGGATTTTATTATTGTATTAACACTTGATTGTGTTCCCTTTTTATGATTCTTAAATCATGAAAAATTTTAACAAATGAATGGTGTTTCTTATATTGTTGTTGATTGTTACATGGTCTTTGGAAATGCTTGTGATGATGCTTATAACTAAAATTTTTTTTGTAGCTTTTTCACAATCCATGTGTCTTTCTCTTGGTACCCAATTTAGGGGGAGCATTGGTCAAGGAGGAGATAATGGCTCGGGCTCATTATATATTCCACCTCGCATCTTCTTTTTGTTGAGACAAAAAGGGGGAGAAATATATAGAATTTGGTTATATTTGACTTTCTAAAAAAGTCAATTGCATACTTTGACTTTCTAAAAAGTCAACATCATACTTCAACTAATGAAAACTTTGACTTTCTAAATAAAAAGTCAACTGCATACCTTGACTTTTTGAAAAAGTCAACATCATGTCTAAATTGGACATACTTGCATTATCATCTTCATCTTTCAAGTTCTAAAACTAATATTTTTATAACTCTTGTACAATCTTTACATCTTTTATAAAAATAAAATTTATGTTTTGTCCTCAACAAAAAGGGGGAGATTGTTAATACAAATATCGCCATTAAACGTATTTATATTTTATGATCTTTACCTAAGTTTTGTTAACGACAAAAGTAAATTTAATTTTTATAAAGCTCAAAGCTTGTCAAGTTTAATAGATATTAAAACAAGCTTTTCAAATAATATCTTCATCACTCAAGCATTTACATTGTGATTAATCATATTTTAATATGACTCTAAACCATAATGTATGTTAGTATTTTTAGTTCAAGAATGTTTTGGTTTCTTAAAACAAAACATTACATATGTATTTACATTTTAACATATTTCTAAAAATAGAAAAACAAACACATGACATCATGTAGTACATCATTGTAATCCTTAGAAGATTTCACTAGATACTTTGTGTAGATTTAGACTCTACATATCTTACACAATCTTGGATAGATATGGTTGACTTTGTTAAGATTTTGGTGATCTTTATTTGTCGGTTGGCGCAAAAATTAACAATTTGCGGAACCCTTTTGAGGGGTCCGGTCCATTAGGGTGCTGTGGCGAGCATTTTGGCTATAAATAACAAAGCCAAACCAAGTTGTTTTTTATCCCTTTCTATCATATTCTCATACATTCCCTCTCACTAACATTTCTAACTCAGTTTCATATCATATTAGTGATCTCTTTTATAGCAAAGAAGATCAAGGCACATTCAAGCTTCAACAAGAAGTTGGAAGTCTTGTTTGTTTGTTGTTGTATGATTTTGTGTTGATTCATACATCATTGTTGTACCAAACCATCATAATCTTGTGAGTGTGAGAGGTTAGTATTTTAGTCCTTAAAATACATTGTGTGTGGGAGTGGTTGTACCCTTTGAAAAGAACTTCGACATTTAGCTTAGTAGGAAATAGTGTGTAAGCGAAGTGTAAAGGTTTCTCCACGGTGAAAGGAGCTTGTTGACTAGTGAAGTTAAACTCTCGAGTGTGTGAGACTCGAGGAGTTAGGTAGGGAAAAGGAAAAAGAGTCCTTGTAGACCGAACCACTATAAACAACTTGTTGTGGTTTGATTATTTCTTTCCTTATCTACTCATTATATATTGTTTGCATATTGATTATTATTCACTAACATATCTAATATCAATATCAATTGATCTTTCAATAAGTTTCAAAATAAAGTTTTTAATCGGTAAACTATTCAACCCCCCTTCTAGTTTTCCACAAAGTAGATTCTTTGGAATTCTACCTGATCACAGGCAGTATTATGCTGATCAAATGGGGAACTGTGGTTCTTGCAACCCTATTCAATGAAAGTGAACAAAGACCCTTTCGTGTGTTTTATTGCTAACTGTTGTTTGTAGGAACACCTGACGGTTGCAGATGATGGAAATTGATACGTCAATTCATAACCACAGGCTCACACTTCACGCTCACAATCAAAGAAATCATGATAATTTAAAGACATACAACAATGCTTCCGCAACTCTGATGCAACATATCATGATCTAAAAAAGTATAACCATGTTAGTCCAAAAGTCATAATATCACATGGAGGCGATACAACAAAGGATGATTCAGAGATTTACTTTGGTTGATGATCTCGAAGAAAGCTCACAGATCACCAAGTTAAGGAACATTTAAAGATCACTACTTGAAGTACACATATTGCGGACTTTGAAGAATCAAATACTATGAGCTAGAATATCAAGAAATTGTAATGGAATTCTAGAATTCATGATGTATTTTATGAGGTGACCTCCCTTAAGGGGAGATTGTTAGGATTTAGTAAATCAAGTTAAATTCGGTCACCGGTATTTGTTGCTGTGAAATTCGTAGTATTAGCGTTTATTAGTTATTAAGTTAAGCTAGGTAGGAGGGCGAGCAGTCTGACTTACCCATATGCGCCCGATCTCTGACCATTAGGGGCGTGTGTAGAACTATAATACCCTCTACCCTCTAAGGTAGAGGTTGGAGCTTCTAATCTTATGACATTACTTTCTCTCTCTGGTTTACTTCTACTTGCATCTCTAATTCTTATACCATTGATCCATGGACACTAGTGTGTTTTGTGTGTTCATGATAACC
>OU343224.1:6163052-6179185 GCA_910596185.1 Chrysanthemum makinoi
TTCTCCTTTTTGTTAGTTAATTAGTTTTTAATTTTAATTGTTAAGTAGTTTAAATTGTAGGATTACCAACCCCCACTCTTCAAACCCCAAGATTTTACTTGCTTTCCAAAAAAATATAAAAAAGATAAAAAGAATCTTCCTCACCACACCTTTTCGTCATACATCTCTACTAGCATATCTATTCCCTAGAGAGCGATCAACCCCTAGGCTTACCCATACTACCTTAGCGATTAGGTACACTGCCTAGTGGTTTATAAAGCTTGCTCGTTGAAAAGGAAGTCTTTCGACCCTGAACTCATGCATCAAGTTCTTGGCGTCGCTGCCGGGGAATAGAATAGCTAGTTAGTTTTCTATCTCAATTAGGTTTACTCGCTTGATTCCTATCAAGTGACCTTTGTTCTTTTTCATAGCTTTTTTGTAGTCTATCCCCCTTGTTTGTGCTTTTGTTCATAGATCTCGTCACTTTCCATGATTCGCATCTTTTTTGTAAGAACTTTACACTACCTGCTCCAATCCCCGCTATGGAGAATGCGAATCCACCCAATAGCTCACTCGTTCATCACTTTGGTAATCACCTAGGGTATAATGAAATAAATTGGAAGCATAAATGAAAGTAGTTTGTGTGTTAGATAGCGACACAATTTATTATTTCATAAAAGGGTAGTAGAGGCTGACGTTGATATTCCCTAGGGATGAGTGGAGGATTAGATACATGTCCTAAAGGTAGTGGTTCGGGTTACAAGTTAACTTTTGGTATGATTTTAGACCATTAAAGTTTAGTGGTTCGTTCATTGTTTATGTTCAGCAAGGGGTTCCCTTTGTAGATGTCGTGGTGTATCGTTCCTAGAACGGCTAGGGATGTAACACGATTCATCGATTGAGTACGAGTTTTAGGGTAGAGGTGACACTGGTACAACAGTTCTTGACGACGCATCCTCGATCTCAGCATCTAAGAGGATGATGATGGGCGGGATGGTGAAGACGTGGTGTTGTAACAACCCAACAATAGTAATTAATATATGTTAAGTAATGTTTAAATAGTTATATATTATCTGCTAAGCAAATCTCCATACATAGTGTTGATAAGATGTAGGCACGGAGGGCATAAAGTAGTAAAGTGTAAAATGGTCATTTCGAGAGTGTAGTATTGCAATGAGAAAAGCGTTCCATTTAGGAGAAAAAGTGTTGCAATAAGAGAGTATTGTGATGCCAGTGTGTTGTGTGTAGAAGGGGGAACTTTTAGGATATGCAATGCTTATGTACACACACAGAAGTTTTATGTTTATCAGAGGTTAAGTAGAAAGTCAATCCGAACATAACTCTATTATAACTACTCCCAGTATCACAAAATTCACCTCTCATTGGACATAGGTGATCGGGCTATGTCCCAATGTCGTAGTTGAATATTGGTGATCAGTCTATATTCACCGAGGTGAAGCATTTTGAAATACTCGACGTAGTTACGCTAGCACCATGTCATTCACTTCCAAAATTCATTCCAAAAGACCAAAACAAGGGTCCACACTCAAGGACGAGTCATGAGATTACGTAAGGAAATAGGCGCAATGCTACAACAGTGCGATCGCGTAGCATAAGTATGTCGAAGATACTTTATAGAAAATAGCATAAACAAGTGGATATAAATCATCCAATAACAAGGCACACATCTCATCAAATATGCTAGCAATCAAAGTCACAAGTGAGGCATCAACTTGGCGGGAGCACGAGTCGATCATAGGGTTAAGTTTATTTAAAAGCGGTTATAGTCTATGTTTTGAATATTTACGATTCTCTATAACGGCAGCGACACCAATCGGTAACACCCCAAAAGTGGTCCAGTAGGAAGCAGACAAATCACTGGGGTGCTACGTATTGGATCACAACACAAAGTAATAAAAAACGTTTTACCTCAACCGTTTAGAAGAAATTTTCATCATTTAAAAGTATAAAGTTTACATCATTCAAAGATAACGAGAAAAATATAGACCCATAATAAAGTGGTCCCCATATATAAATATCAGTCGGTGTATGACCATGCCATGCCATTTCCTTGCCTCCAAAGTTTAGATATCACCTTTAATCCACGAAAATACATGCTAAAAAGTCAACACAAGATTTCAAGTTGATCACAAGATTTAAAGTTTAAGAAACATTGGGCTACTTTGGTATACGCCTAAAATCGAAAGTAGTTATTATTTCCCTAAGTTCATGGCCGAAACCTTAAGTATTCTAGTTCTGTGTTAGTGTCTACGCAGCCAAGAACTTGTAGGCATCTAAGTATCCATGTAGGTATCAACGTACCCAAGTAGAGTAAGTATAAGTGTACCCAAGTAAAGTAGGTATCAACGTACCCAAGTAAAGTAGGTGGTTACAAGCAAAGCAACTATCTACGTAAGTAAAGTAGCTACCGGTTTCTAACTTAGGTAATAATAAAATCAGAAAAACATTCATTTGTAAACAATTGTGATCATAGAAAAAGTAAGTAGCATGTATCTTCCCCCATGAACTTTATAAAAACAGTTAAAGTAAAGATGGGGTTATGAACTCACCTTGAAGCGGTAGATCATTTAGCAGAAAATAAGGAATTAAGAGACACTTCTACGGTAACCGAATGGCTTGACCTATAAGATACGATTTATCTTACAGGTTATGACACGCTAAAATAAAGTAATGAAATTGAGTTCTTCGAAGGATGGTTACATCAACACGAAACGTTGATAAAAGATTTAGCTTTTCAAGTTGTAATAGTTTGGTGGTTGGTTAAACAGAATTAATCGAAAGAATAAGTCAAAGTATGTAACATATACATCTTTATGAAAATAAACAAGTATATAGTTCGTAGTATGAATTATATAATAAAGATGAACAACCCAAAATAATCAAAGTGTATATAATACATGGCATGTATTATATATAAGAAGGAATGAGAAAATAAAATAGTCAAAGTATATAATACATTGCATGTATTATATAAGAAAATAGGAAAATAAATAAAATAATAAAATTACGACGTTACCAAAACCTCAAAATGATGAAATAAATTGTTTCATTATAGAAGAAAACACGATTAAGTGTTATAAAATAAATAATATAAGTTTTAAAAGTTTTGTAAATTTTTATGCTTTCTTCTTTTTGTCGGAATTTGTGAAAAGTATAATTTTGTGAAAATATTCTAAGTATAGAAATTTTAAAAAGTTTCGGCATGACCCGTTCGTATATAGGACGTTTCCATATTTTTCAAAATCGTTAATTAACTAATGAAAACTATCCGACAAAGTCACAAGTATCCGTTTCAACAATACATACTCTAAAATATCAATTTGATACAATACCAAAAGTGCACATATAATCAATATCGGCTATTTCATATACTCACTATTCTAAACATTATTTAACCATGTTAACCACCAAATATTAATTAACAAAGTTTGAAAAGATGAAAAGATTAGTTAAGTAATTAATTACAAGTTAGAAGAAAAAACCCTTTTTATAAATCCTAAATCTTTAAACTCCAAATCTTGAAAACACGATCAAAAGAAGCAAAGAAGCGACAGCGGCCGCATTAACGGACGGTTGGGTGTGATGTTGTGGTTTTGAGAGTAGAGAAATTCTAGAGAATGAGGAGATAATGATGTTTGGGGTGAAGTGAATGAAAAATGAGGTAAGTTAATTCATATAGTGGAAGAAAAAGATGAGGGAGGGGATTCTTGTCTCTATTTTCTTTTCGTCCATCGTCAAAATGCTAGTTTATAGTCCGTAAAATTACACCCTTAACTCGTAAAATATAATTTTTCAAAAGCTAATATATTATTAAAATAACTTCGGCAGTATAAATACGACTATATTCACGAAAATATAAACACTATAAATTGGACTTGCGGTGTATATTCGACATGGACCATTGTAATTTTTGTAAAATAAGGGTTCGAGCCTCGTTTAAGCTCGATAACATTTGATTCAAGACACGAAATTTAGACCATTGAGTTTAACATAATTTTTCCACGAAGATTGAGTATTCTTATAACTAGTATCTCATAAATGTTATATAAATCATATTCAAAATGTTTATTATTTATTATGTAGTCGTCGGGTATTACGGGTAGACTTTGTCCATAGAATAAAACTTTAACTTGAATATTCGCGTTTTTAATAAACGCTTTTGAATAAAATCTTAAATAACTTATATAATCATGTTCTTTTAATTAATTTGTGATAATTAAATACAAATTTAATTATTATCATGTCGATACTGGCGTTACGTGCGTCTTTAGATTATCACGTGAAATCGTTATCGTTAAATAATCGAATCGTCGGAATGAAGGTAATAATATGAAAAATAAAATTTATTTTTGATTAAGAAAATTTGTCGGTTGACTACCGGTTACGCGATAGCGAATTCTACAACATTAAGCGTTAAATAGTCAAAAGTCTAAAGTCAAAGTCAAACCTAAAAAGTCAAAGGGTAAAATAGTCATTTAAAGTTCCAAATATTGTCGGTAGTTACATTATACCTCCATAATATTTTCTCTCCAATTATCAATAAACCAACATCCACAATAACATTAAGCGTAATAATTTAACAAATTAGTAAACTTATAATACACTTACAAGTCGTCCATCTTTCGAAAAGCTATAGTCATCTTTACGTAAGCGCCCTTTTGATCTTGATCATGGACATTGTGAGACGTCCGGTTACACATCGGTTCATCCGGCCGGACATCAAAGTCTGAAATTAATAATACAAAATTAGTTATAGATAATTTAAAATGTTACATTGATATCATATACTCGATGTAGTTAAAGTCAATAAAGAAAAACATACCATACTCATGTCTTTCGTGACAAAGGACATTCATGGCAATTTAAGTGGAGTATGTTTCCACTTTGTGATGGCCCTTCATCGGGGTTCAAAATAGCATGACATTATATTGCCTACGGATCACTGAGGTAACCAACCACTTACCAACTTCCATTTTCAAGTCTTCAACAAGTTTCATCCAAACAAACCCATACAAGAATAAGTGTACATATCAACCATACCAATCTTTTGAACTTTCCACTATTAATTCAGTTTCAATGGCGTTACTAGTAACCATGGCCGACTTTTTAGGGGTTGGACCATCGAGATATTTTAGAAAATCTTCTGGCAATGACTGTATATAAAGAGATTTGTGCATGGCGGCACTAAACATCGCCAAAACTGAGAGCTCTATGGTTTGTAATTGTGAAATTCCTCCCCATTCTCACCTTAGCAAGTTAAATAAAAGAAGTCCTCACCCTCTTCTACAAAATATATGTACCTAACACCACATGACGTGAGGTTGTGCATAACAAAATCATTCCACTTAGGTCCCTCAACCGCACGGAAACTCTCGACACTCTCTTGCTGCTTGATTTTCCATCTCGCCCATATACAATTAACTAGGTATATAGAGCGATTGCCATGATAGGAACCTCACGAAAATGTAGTCCTTATGCAATTGTTGTATGTCAATATTAATTTTTAACATTATGAATTTTTAAAAACTAGTTTCTTACTGAAATAACACTTAAATTCATATATATGGTGTTAACATACAAATTCATCCAAAAGCTTATTAGCATCGTCCACCGGCACCTGAGATTGATTGCGGACATTTCTTGCATTAACGATTAAGATTAACACAAATAACGTTTGAATGAAATAATAAAAGTAAATATTCTTACCTGGTATGTGTGTTGTTTGATTTTGCCGCACGCGCTAAGTTGAGATGGTATATGTTTGTGGGTGTGTGATTTGCTCTTGTGAAGGAAGGTAGAATGTGTTTGTGTGTGTGATTTGATCAGTTATAGCGACTAAGTTTGTTTGTGAAAAATGTCCTCGTCGATTATAGTGCGGGATGATAGCGGTGGGTGTTAAAGGGGGAATAGTGAATTGACAAAATTACCCTCGTGCGTACGTGATGACTAACTAACGAGATTTAGTAGCGGTGTTAGCCAAAATCTGAATTTGCAACTACGACAACCGTTAGCGGGCCATTCTTTCAAAAGAATTGAAACGTTAGAGGCATTTCTCGCAATTTTTTTTGAGACCATTTCTCACAAAGATCAAAAAGTGTAAGGACATTTTTCGGTTTACTCTATTTTTTTTATCTCTGGATTGGAATAAAGTAGATTAAAAGGCCAAGATGAGATAGTTTGTTGTTTAGATAATTCATGAATGTTATGGATCTCACTTCATGACAGTATAAATGTTTTTTTTAATATGAAATTGATATAAAAATTTGAAATATAATATTAATTAAATATAATAAAAATTATTTGGCTCTTACATTTATAAGAAAAAACAAAAAATAAGTAATAAAGAAAGCTTGAAGCATAGTTGTTAAGATTCCGATCTTGATATTAAGATCTTAAGATTTTACGATTTTACTGAAAAAGCGATCCGGATCATATGTATGCGATCTTAACGGCTTAAGATCTTATAGGATCCCCCGATCTTGACCATAGGATCTTAAGATCTACTACGATTCGATCTTACTTTTCTTAAACAACAAACTAAAAAAGCACAAATTTATGGTTTATGTTTTTATATAATTTAGTGAACAACATATAATTTTTCTTAAACATTACATATTCATAATTTATGACAACATTTCAATGAAACATTCATATAACTTCGTGTTTATAATATATAATAATTGATAGATTTGAATAATATTATAAAGATCATTAAAAAATGACATTATAGTAGGATCTTAGGATCGGATCGATCTTACGATCACGATATTGCAAAGAGCAACGATCTTGGCGGGATCCCGATCTTGAAACATTTGGGTTGATTTACATGGGTGGCCCACCATTTCCATAAGTTTTTTTTGTCAAAACCCACATATACCTTATGGTTTCATCGATACCCTTATCTATGAAAATTTTATAATACCTTTCTTACATATCTAACAAGTAAAGTTGAAAGTGATTTCATAACTTTGATTCTATACCCTCATAATAGAGCGATACTCTTGCCACCATATATTCAAGTGGCACATTTGTGTCTTGAACATTATACGACATAGCAATATGCAGGTGATTTTATACCGTAACTTTTAAATATAAGAGATGCAATATATATTTCTTATCTTTCTACTGAATGGAAATGCAAACATTATTTTTCTTTTATATAAAAATAAGGTTAGGGGTAATAATTGGAAAAAGATGTGTCTTCAACTCCTTTACCCGCGTCTATCACCATTATCCTTACCCCAAACGACGCATCCTTCATGCATAAAATGGGATAGTCGCTTTAACGACCGATTGACCTGTGAAGGTGTGGGCGTGTCTGTAATTTTGTTTTCATGAGGTATATTTAATTTGTTAATAACATATTTTACATTATAGCCCTTTTAAAATATGATAACAAAGCATAATAGCTCATAAGATGTCAATGTTTCCAAAAGGAACCCTCATTCACATCATTCAAAAATTAGTTTTTGAGTTTTTTCCAGAAGAATTCACTAAGGTTTCATTACTTTATTTTATATGTTACTTGTTTAAGGATTTTTGTCTTGTTTAAACTTGAATGAATCATATGTAGTATTTCTTTGACTCTCGATTAATAGTAACAGTTAAGAATTTTTTTGAATAAAACTTCATAGGAAAAAAATACATTTTATGTTAGAATGTTTCGGCCCCCCCCAAACGATATGCTCAAGCTCCGCCATTGGTTGTGTTGTTAAATTTGTTATTACATTATGTTGATGGTGATGTTAATTAGGGAGAGAAAATCTAATGTAACACTGAATGAATGGGCATCTTTAAGTCATCTTTGAATTCACTATTAACACTGACCTAACATTATATTTCTCATACTTAAGCTGAACACAGTGGTGACCTCTATAACACCCCCAAATTTGGTTTAGCGGAAGCATACGTGTTGAGGAAATATTACAATTGGAGATCACAACATAAGTAAAAGAAGAAGGAATACATACTCCGTTTGATTTCATAAAATAGTTTTAAAATATTATCTTACAACATTGTTTGGATAAAATGGGTACATCCCATAAGTTCAGTGGTCCCAATTTAAAAAGATCATTTTGTGTAAAAACACTTCTTTAGATATTTCTACGACCATTTACCGCCTCTTGCCTTGCATCCATGATCACAAATTAAGCACACGAGAAAATATGCTAAAAATGTCACTAAAATTTGGGTGAGTTCATAGGTTTAAATTAAAAGCGGTAAGTTTGGACCATAATCAAGTCATATAATCATTATAAAGAATATAATGATATATGGATGAAAGTATATTACGTTAGCTCTAAGTTCATGCAACCGATACTCTGACGGTTTCGTATGCTAAATGATATCATACAATATATAGGCCCAATGCGAGTGTTTTGTCCCTCAACACTCGATTCCGACATGGTATACGTTTAGCCTTGGCCTAGCGGGGCCCAGCCGACGGAGAGTCACCCTCAATAGATCTACTTATAACATTAAGCTTCCCAATGGGGAATTGACGGTTCATGAAAAAGGGGCATTCTCTAGGGACATAAGGGCTTAGGCTAAACCACGTAATAGTAATCATGCAATAGTTTAGGTCCATAAAAGGTTTTGCATATTTTCTCACCCCAAAAGTATAAAACAGTTTATTAAGTAAAAGTGGGGCTATGAAGACTCACCTTAGCAAATGTGAATTCCAAAAGTGGGATTTAGTGATTGTTGTGGGCGACGAGCAGCGACCTAGATAAGGAGGGTAATGTTTTAGTTCATTGTTTTAAGTGTTACTTACTTGAAATAGTTCAATCGTTTTTATAATTGCAATAAAACTAAACTTAAGTTTGTAAACATGATTAAATGGTTTTACTAGTAAGTATCTGAAGTATATATATATTTTTCATGTTGACATTAATATGGTTTTAAAATCCGTAGTTTGATTTGAAAAATAATTACAATGTTCCACTAATAAGTATATAAATGTATATATACTTATTTAAGTTGACACAAAATGGTATTGTCAAAATTTTATAATTGATTTATTTTCTAATTGTTTTTAGAAAATACTCATTTTAAAGTTGGAGACTTCTAAATTTACCATGTGATAAAATGATATAGTAGTCATCATTGTTTATTAAAAATTGGTTTTTAATGTTTATAATTCTCGACTAGAAATTACTTGACATAAATATGTCTATGCAAACACATTTGGCGTTTGAACTTTGACGTGGACCTTATTGAGTAAATCATGTTTTTAATTATTTGTTTCTTGTATTGACTTTTACACTTGATTACTTGTCGATACAAATATGTTTATATCTAAGTTAGAAGATTTGAATACGCGGAAATGAGTATATTTATCATTGGACTACGGTTTATGTTTGAGTTTTATGTCTTTGATCACGATGGAATCATGTAAGCAGTCATTAGATCACGATTGAAGTGGCCCGACTATTCTTTACCGATTTGGGCTCAGGGCGAAGTGGTTTTACATGTGGGAAAAAGGGCTTTAGCCCATGGATGGGTTTAGGAAGGAGTTCTTGGGCTTTGGCCTAAGCAATTCATAAAGGTTGCTAGAAATTCATTGATGGCCTATTTCTTTGTTATTATTCTTCTGTAAATTCGTGAGAGAATTTCTTGAATCAAAAGGAAATAATGTGTGTACGACTAGACACAAGGAGGTGGTCGAGAGTTTGAGGGTTCGACACTAATGCGTCTACTACAAATCTGTCTCGAGCCATTGCTACCTTTTAGGAGTACTTGGAGACCATATGTTAACTAAATATGCTCGATCAAGGAAATGATAAGCGTACACTAGTTGAGTACTACTCAAAATGTCACCACTAGCATTCCTTACTTTCGCGGTAAAGACCAAACTAACATGATGCCAAAGACAACTTAAGTTCTAATGTGATAAAACAAGAATAGCATTCGTCAAAACACCATGGTTATCGACATCACGAATACTTAACTCTTCTAGTTCTCGGTGTCTACATCTCGACGAGTCGGTGAACATACTAGTGACGAGGGCAATCCTAACATGACCAAGTTAATTTTCAAAGTGACACTTTCCGTTATCATAACACAAGATTTCGACCACGGTTTAGGAGATGTCTCGTATGTCACTTTTCATTCTAAATTCGACACTAGTAGATTGGACAACAAGTAGTTTGACAACAAATTTCAGATACTATTTCAATGTGACTCGAACTTTTATAAATCTTAACTTCTAGTTTTCTTGCTTTTCATTACCCTCGACGGAATAGTAACAACAAACCAATGACAACATTAATCCCAACATGATTAATTTCTCAAACACTAGAGGAAAACACCGCAGGGTTGGTGATGGGTACTATAGGTCTCGAGGTGGGTTTACCTTTGAATCGAACACATAGCTCTAAAGAAATTGATGAGACCATGGAATGGTCGAGTACAACTCAACTTGGTCTTACTACCTTAGCAAGTTTTACGGAAAGTTAACTTAGAGTCACGCCATATCATCAAGTTCCTAGAGTAGGTTTTCGAGAATTCATTTTGTTTTCAGGTTCTTTGTGTGGTACTCTTTGGCCAGTAACCCATCCAAGGTCAAATGACCAACTCAAGATTCAAGTGACACAAACCATTTATCTTAACCAAAAATCATGTACATCAAAACACTTGATTCCCACAATCGATTATTAAAACGAAATATCACTATATTATATTTCATTATCAAAGTTTATTGAGCAACAAGATTTCAGGAAGGTAAGAACAAAAAGATGAACCTTATGAAAAGTGAAGGATGATGATGATGAGAGCTAACTTCGAAACCGGACCCAAATTCAACCCTTCTTGACTCGAACCCAACCAAGCGGTTGCTAATCACCACAAACAAAATGAAGTGTTTTGAGGGAGGAATGGAGATGATGGATGAGAGGGATTCTCATGGGTCGAGTTAGTAAAATAGAGGATTTGTAGATGGTCTTTGACCTCTCTTTTCTCTTTGGGGTTTGGTGGGTTACCATATCAAGCTAAACCTTCCTTTACACCCATCTTACACTAGGCGACTTCTTATGGGAGGATAAAGGGAGAAGGCGACATGTGATGCCTCCATGGTCAACTCTTGGACACTCGATCTTGATTGGAATGGGCGTGGATGTTAAAGACAAAGACAAACACCAATTTATCTTGGATGAAGAGGTGAGGATGAAAGGTTCCATTACAGGTTCCATTTTAGTTTTTCTCTTTTGACCTGAGGCGTGCGTGCTAGAAGCAGAGGAGATATAGATCTATGTAGAAGAAGAGTTTCCTTTTTCTTTGTTGTTGTTATCCCTTGTGAGAGAGTATCGTGGGAGTATATGGGTGAGACAAATTAGAAACGATAAAATAAGGAGAGGGAGGATAAACCAAGAAAAAAAAAAGAGAGATATAATACTTACTTTTACTCATTTTCCACATTTTAATCTTGTAACATTTTATTTAAAGTGTGAGTAGAATGGTTAGGTAGTGTAAGTATTTTAAATTTGTAAAGTTTTATTTATGATGAACTTTTATTTAATAAGTGTTGTAAATTCAAAATTTGAGGTTGTGTTAAATATGTTTGTGTCTCACGAATTAAACCGGTGGCTGAAGTATCATTGTTCGATAACTTTTATAACGTAGTATCTTATAGTTACGTTGTAGGAAATATTATTATCTTTGTAATATTCTTTATTACGGACGTTTGTCATTTGTTTTATCAAGCCCTTATCATAGTGTGGAGTGCAGCGTGCGATTAACGGTCACTGGGGAAGCGAGAAAACCTCTTGTCTTACAATTTAATCATCAGACAAAAATTGAAATATTCATAAAATGATATGAATGCAAAAGTGATGCAATAGTCTCTTTATGCGAGTTAACTACTCAAATGATCAGGCAAAGCTTATGCATGCTTAATGACTAGGTTTAGTAAAAATAAATTGTCATTTATTAGTTAAATTTGAGTGAAAATTTACCGTGTGTCACATCCTCCGCCTTAGAAGGAAAACCGTCCTCGGTTTCGGTTAGAATACTTCTTTGAAGTTGAGAAAAAATGTGGGTATTTACGCGGCGAATAGGTCTTCCGCGTTCCCACGTGTATCCTGGACCTCTTTGAGAATCAGCCGGACCTTGGCGATAGGAATGCGGCTTTGTTTAAGCCGTTTGATTTCTCGATCCATAATCTCAATGGGTTTCTCGACGAAATTCAATCTTTAAATGCGACTTGGATCTCTTCAAGGGAATAGCAAGAGTTTCATCGAAAGACATTTCTTCAAGTTGCATCATTGAAACACGTTGTGCGAGCTGAGTTCTTGTGGTAATTGAGTGGGTAGGCCTACAGGTCAGATTCTTTGCGAGAATTTTGAAAGGTCCAATGTAACGAAGATTCAACTTTCCACATTTTCGGAATGGACTTTTGCCTTTTAGGTGGCAAAATTTTTATCATGACTCTATTTCCACTTGAAAATCAAGTGGCTTTAGATCTTACGTCGTATCTCTTTTACGATCCGCGTGTTGTTTTGCAGGCGGTTCTGGTTAGCACAATTTCCTCAGTAGTTTCTTGAATTATTTATGGGCTAGTGAGTTGGCTTTCTCGAAGTTGTGCGTACTAGAATGTGTGGGCATAACGTATAGTCCTAATGGTAATCCGAGTTGGTAACTACCAGCTCGGTCTTGGAGAGGATCCGATTAATCTTACGAAACAAGGTATTGCCCTTTGCGTTCGGTTAAAATGGTTTATGCTTTTCTGGGGCGACACCTCAACCTAACTTTTTCGTCGACTTGAACTTCAAGCGACATTTAGTCCTTTGACGATCATAGTTGTTTGCACTCAACCTCACGATCATACTATTATCAATGGTTCTTGATAGAAGTTTGGAGCCATTGGACCGGTTCCTCGCCGGTCTCTGTTCTGAACACGATTGATTTGCGCTCTTGACCATACGGTGTCTTATGAGGTGGTCTTTTGTTTCAAGGGGATTCGGTTAAGGCAATTTTCCTGCTCCATTCACTTCTCAAACAAGTTACTCATGTTCGAAGTATAGCTTCTATAGTTTGAATTGCACTTCCATTCAGTCTAGCGCCGGGAAGACGGTAGATGGTACTCATTTCAAGATGGATTCTCAAGAACTTTTGGAGTGGTCTTCGAAAGTTTGATGTGAATGGTTGTCGCTATTTGGGATGGAGAGGATTGGCAGCTATGACTTGTAGCTTTGCCTCAAACAAACCATGTAAGTTTGTCTAGGTTGTCGTCCTCTTTGTTTGGTAGAGATAGGTGGATTTGGTGAGATGATCAATTATTACCCAAGTAGTATTATAATTGATAAAGGTCTTTGGTGACTTGGTACTAGAGTCCATTGTTATGTATTCCCATTTCTATCTGGAAATTTTGGTTTGTACAGGTAGGTTTGATGGTTTCCGATTGTTTGAAATTTTCTTTTCGATCATGCTAAGTATTGTTTGATATATGTCAAATACAGACCTTCATGTTTGGTACTCAAAATAGCTTTCTAGATCAAGGTCGTATTGTGGGACATTAGTTGGGTATTACTTCTGGCCTTGATGAGGTTCACACACAATAGGATTACAAATCCCTTCATGGTGTGGGTCTCAACGTTGGTCCTTGGGGTTAAGATTCCCTTCGGTCTTTTCACAGTTCCATTTCACCTTTAGGTATGTCGTAAGAGTTTTATTTAGTCGATTCTTCCTTTGAGTTCCACTACTTGCCTCAAAACTGTAAATGGAAGGGGTGAACTAGATCTTTCGTTTCCCTCAATGATTTGGCTTTTAAAAGGTTTAGTTTGCTAGATGTTGCTTAGAGTATATGTTGTTATGACCGTTTTGCCCTTGGTGAGTATGAATGTTGTGATTGAACCTACGTTGTGACTCCAATTATTGGTGTCGTCACGTGGTCAACTTCCTTTTGATTCCATACATTCTGTAGGACCTTGTGATCGGGGTACCTTTGTACTTCCTTGATGTAGTAAGGATAGTATTTCTAAGTTTTCCTAGTTTGATCATATTAGGTTCTAACTCTAATTTGTGCATTGTGTAGTGCTCCACTTGGACCTTTGGGTGTTGAGTATTCTGTACCATTATTTCCCTCTTTGGATCAGGATAGCTTTCAGCTCTGGTGTGAAGCGTCCCCTTGAAATGGTAAGGTCTCTGTCACACTCAGGTACGTCTAAAACAGATGCACCATAGGATTTCCTTGAGTCATGTGTGGAGGTGCTTGTTGGGTTAACCTAGGGTGTATGATGATCTATTCCTTTGTTGGTTCAGTGTAGGTGATAGGATACTAAGTATGAATCGGCATATCCGGGTGTCGATCTTTCGTCCGGTGTTCTCTGGGGAGTTAATTCATTGTCGAAGATTCAAGCGTTTCACATTAGTTTCCTTACTAGAAGATTTCTTCTCTTAGGTGGCACGGTTTATTCTATTCCCGTGTAATGTGAAACGTATGGCATTTTAAGGTGGGTGTCGAGTGAGATATGAACTTTACTATTTCATGATAGTGAGTTAAGCACTTCCTTTAACGACCGGGTAAAATTTCAAGAATTTAACTATGCCCGTACGCGTTACCCCTCCGAATTAACATAGGTGATCGGGCTATGTATAATTGAGGACCGATGACGTGTTGTTCGGTATAGTCTTAATCTTGGTGTATTTATTCTTTGGTCGTAGGAAATGCGCAAAAGTTCATGTCGAAGTTCGGTGTGATGGTTTATAAGATTTTGCTAGGCCGACCAATTACGTCAAGCATGATCTATGGCTCGTTTAACCAAGATGTGTGAAGCAATGACAACCTGTTTAGGGATGGAATGTTGAATTTGTGATTCTTGGCGAGGTAACAGTTTGAGTTGGTCTTATCGGTATTTATAATAATACCTTCGCAATCTTTGAAATCGGGGATTTTCTAAGTCATCTCGTTGGGTGATACCAATTTGTCAGAGAGACTAGTGGCATATCCAAGATGAATTTCTCTTATCTTCAGAGAATCCTTTCATCGTGATAAGATAGTTGAAATCCTTAATGATATGGTGAAAGTGGTCATGGAGAAGACATATATTAAGATAGCGATAATGACAAGTATATTACAAGGAAAGGTTTAGTACATTAAGATTACATAGAGGAGTACTTAAAGTAGATTCTTAAGACTACGACTTGGAAATTTAAACTAAGCTTTATTACAAACAGCATCTCTAGCTAACTTAGTTTCTTCCTTGGTGTCCGTTGGAGGCACGAATAATTCTTTACACTTTCTTGAGGAATTGTTTTGACAATTGTTGCCTTCATGCTGATCCTTCCTATCCGGGACTTGTTTTTATTGTGACCTTTCATTCCACCCCACGGCATACCACTGCCTCTGATAGGGTTGCTTACAATCTCTCATCTTATGCCCAATTCCTTTACAAATTCCACAAGGTGTAGGGCACTTTCCATAGTGGTAATATGGGCATATAGTGCACTTGGGTTTTGTTCGGCATACATTACTTCCCGTTTGGTTTTAGCAGTCCTAACTTCAGCCGTCCATTGACGTTTGATTGATTGTTGCATTCGATCTTCCTCACCATCATATTCAGTTCCTCTTGCTACCCAGGCACTCCCTTGCTTTGCCTTGGGGCTGATGACTCTGTCAATCCAAGTCGCACGGTAGCTTCTTGAGTGACCGGTAGGTGCGAATGCAACAACGTTCCTCAATTTTGGGAGAACATCCCCAAAGTATGCTTTGAGTTTTCCTTTCCTTAGTCCTATCATATCAGGGACATAGTTGGGCTAGTTCCAGCGGTTGGTGTACCCTTCGAGGTCATTCCTATCATAGTTAGTCCACGAGCTCTCTTTCCATCATTATGATTCATTCCTTGAGCGATGATTCGCAATCATCATTTTCTTGAGTGTCCCAGGAGTGAGTAGCGGCGTCTATTCCTACTAATTGGACATAAATGTCCCACCATGTGAGGGCTTGGTGTCGAAAGGTGCAAGTAGCATGCTTGACCTTACAATTCTACTTAACTACATTCGCGGAGAATATCTCTAACCTCTCTAGCCATTTTGCCAAACCTATGGCTCCTTGGGACCCTCAAATGGTGGTTTATAGTTCTACGAATTCTTGGTAAGAGAAATTTAGTGTTTGTAGGCATCTTACCTAATGACTTCTT
>OU343224.1:6179285-6317326 GCA_910596185.1 Chrysanthemum makinoi
ATTCATCCTCTTATTCATCTCCACCACCATCCAAAGGAACAACCAGATCCACATCTAAATCAATGAAGAAACCAACAAACTCTTGGATATCCCGAGCTAAGACAAAGATTGTTAGCGCCGCAAGTACGAAAGAAGGATGTAACTAACAAAAGCTGAATCAACTTTATCAATGGTGAATCAACTTTCTTCAAAAGGGATAAACAAGTTATTGAATGAAAGGAACAAATCCTAAGTTTATCAAAGGAGATTTCCAAAAGGATTGGAGAAGACGCAAGAGAATATACTACAAGTTTCTTCGACACCGTCTCCCGGGTTTGACAAGAGAAGTATTTTCCATACAACTTACTCCAAATATCATCGCATTGGTTAAACATATAATGTCCAAAGAACTGACTTAAACCGTTACTTGCTAAATTGCATAATGTCAAAACGATTCAACTTTTTACCTAGATGAAGCTTTTAAATTGAAGGTCTACTAGATTACCAACTCGCATCATCATGCAAAAGAATCGCAGTCAACCTAAACGCACTCAAGAGATGACGTATGATAAGGACAAGGACCGCACCTAAACGCCCAAAGAAGTCTGTGAATCTTCCTCCATGCCTCCACCCCAAAGGACCCACCAACAACCATCTCCTCCACGCTTTTCGCCACAAACCTCAGACTCGAAGCTACCACCTCATGCAGAAAACCGGTGATCACTTTGAATAAACCGTGGTAACGATGAAGAGATACCGAGCCCCAACAACAACCCACCTCTCCAAATTTCAACAAAGAAACCAAAGATCCTCATCTAGGCCAAAGAAGAATAAGAAGTCACCTAAGGTCGACATGTCATCTTATGGCTAGACGAAGATGACACCGAGTTTGAATGGTTCTCTACACTTGTTGATGCTACTCCCGCCCTTACTGATGATCAAGATATGGTAGAAGGTCGACGCTGGAGCATGCTAAGTTACGCAAGAAAAGTTCCGGTGAAGAAGATGACTAAATCGAGTTGAAACGAATCAAGAATGAAGTTTTCAACTACTCAAAGACAAAATGAAAGTGCTATTAAGCCAATATTTGAAAACATAGCACCAGCCATGTCTAACAAAATTGATGGCTCAACCTCAAGCAAACATTGACTTCACCGTAAGAGAGAGAACCTCTCATACGACAACTACCAGTCTAGACCTTACCAACGACACAACCGTGATCAACCTAAGATTCCATTCCGCTACTTCTTCTTCAACAAAGACTTGAATTTCTTTCACCGTAGCGATGGCTCAAAGAAATATGCTACATCACTTACATTTCCGCCCCGGCAGCCTATATATACCCAACCGCATAGCCATCAAGAAAAGGCTACCCACATGTTTTCCACCGCTGGAACGGTATGACATCGATGCAATGGCGATGCATTCACCATTGGCCTAACGCCGATCAATCTACTACAAAAGCTGCTGTGTTCGAAAGTCTCAACATTAAGTGTATAGTGATAAAGGGATCGTTGCTGTTAAGCATGTCACTCTTCGCCTAAATGGGCTTACACCTTCCTCAAAACTATCGTGGTCAAAAGACTAACGAAAGCGGACTATGAAATTCTGTGGAAGCGACTTTTCGTAACTTGCCTCAACTACATTGAAGATCTCAGATCTTGCCAAGGTACATGGAAGAATGAGACAATTCTCGACGCAAATTCAACGTGAATACATCAAGTCCTTGCTCATCTTCAATGGCATAGTGATCCAGAACGCGTAGAAGATTTACAACTTGCTGTTGAATCAGACGACTTGTGTCAACCTCACTGCATCCTCGCCTAGAACTTCCTAACATCACCCATCTTCCACAATACACTCTTCAAAGAACCTTTCGAGTAGTTTACCGAGTGAACTAACAACTGAATCGCTGATGGCGTGTAGAGATCTTCATAAGTTTCGGGGATCACACCGGGAAGGTCGTACAGCTTGGTTAGAGGTTGAAGGTTATATGAAGGCATCGGTCTCCAAAGCGATGGAATTCTCGGAAAGACGGATGTGAAGAGGATCATCACCGAATCGATGAAAGGTTGTACGTAAGGGATCGGGCCGTAACTCGAGAGTTTAGGTGGTCATCCTAGGATTACCACAAAGCACAATGCCATGTTCGCAGATTCCTGAAAGATTGATGGACTACGTGGTACCCCTTAAACTGCTTCAATTTCATATTAATTTGATGTGTGATTCTATATGACTATGGTTTGTGCACACATAATGTTGTACAACCCGCTCTTGTAATGAAAGAACCCTGCGGGTACTTCGCCGCTACAATCCTTATAAAAGGAGCTTAAAGCTTCTACTTTGAGTAAAACTTATCAAACCTTTCAATTTTAAAAGGTTTTGCTCAAAAGAACAAGCACTTCCCTTATGTTTCAAAACCTCAACCGCTAATATCACTTGTTATGGGGAGTATTTGATTTAAAAACTTTGTTCACAAATTGTTCTTCGTGTAATCTTCCCACAAAACTCAAAATGGTCATATTTATTCTCAACATTTTCTCAAAATAACATATTTATATGCCATTTTTAAGGGAGAAAAATTGTGTGATAAGAAATATGTTGTGTTTTGCTATTGAATCCTCGCGGTGAAAAGACTACAACCCATGAATGAGGTGATCTAAATGAAGCCATACATTGAAAAGATTTGTCTTCCAAGACTTATAATTGTACCCATTCGAGAAGCTCTTGATAGACATGAACTTTGATTCGTTTGACAACCTTTCGGGGTTGTCCACATCTTCAAGGTAGCTATTAGAGCTAGTTGTCACCCAAAAAGTTTACAATGTATCTCTTTAACTATGCAACGTAATCGCGGTTCTCAAGGAAATTCGTCTATCTTGAGTTGATCAATCAAAAGTAGCGCTGTTTTTCCTCACCGTATGCATTTCCAAAATTTAAGCACATGCTAGGGAGTAGTTCTCAAAAATCCAAAACTCTTAAAGTGTTCAAACATGGTTTTCATTTACAAACACTTCTAGAGATTTTCATGAAAAATGGTTTTATGGCAATGGAGTTATAAGGTGATTAAGGTTAGAATAATCGCTCCCTATGATCCGCCAGAGTTGGAGGGACTCACCCAAGGACACTACAAATAGTTAGAATTAGAAGTCCTTAGGTATGATTATAAAAAGGAGAAAATGAGAATCGAGAAAGAAGGAGTTGAAAAATTAAAAAGAAATGCAAAGAAAAGGGTGAAAAGAAATTGCCCTCCGCATTATTCAACTTGTATGCCATCGGTTCAACCATATGCTACCGTTGTCACATGATGACACCGTATTGAAGATCAAAGTCGCCATGGACCCAAAGGACTATGCACTCAAACCTTCTTAGCCACTAAGTTTCTCTCAACGTAGTTTGTTTCATTCTCACAAAACCCCCACGTGAAACTATCGCTTTCTTAGAGATGGCCTGCATTTGAAAAAAGAGACCCTCTATCCTAGTCTCCGCCAGAAAACCAAAGCGCGACTATTGAGTCTAGAGCCACGCAGATTCATCAAAGATCTTCTTAGGTACACTTGACATTTTATCGCTTGACGTTCAACAATAAGAACGCAAGTGATACTTTATCGCGGTCCTTCATGCATTTAGCAACCGTAGAACATTTTAGGAGAGGTTCACACATGTGATCCTCGCGATTGAATGGAAACTCCTCGCCAGTGGTCAACATCAAAATGTTTCAACGCCAGTCACTGCAAATCCCGATTACGCTTTAGTATGTCTCAAAACGTCTGGCTGGGCCGTAGAGGTGATGCTTCTGTACCTCACCGACTTATCTCAACCGTAGATGTATTCCTAGACATCGGTTGTTCCCATTTATGGTACTCCAGCCCGTGAACGCCTTCAGGAGAATACCTGTGAGTTATGTTTTCACACTATGTCATAACACTCTCGGTTCGAACTTCAAGTGCTGTAATCCGCTTATTACTAACCTTTTCTATGTTTTCTTCTTATGGAAGTCGAGCGACCGATCGCGATTCTTCACATGCTCATAACCAACAACATCATTAACGGAAGTTCTCTAAAGAACATAAAGTCGTAATGATTCTTCGCCAAGTCAAAGAATCTACAAAGTTTAAAGACTAAGAGAACTTCATCAAGATCAAATCCAACGCTAAAGAGCGGGGATCATGTTGAAGAAAGACGCTGAGACACCGAGCAACGGCGCACTGATGCGCATAACAACAACAACATACGATCACTACCATCACAAAGAACAAAGATCAAAGAACAAAGTAAATGATGACGCCAAAGCGTAATACTTCAAAGGAAACAATTTCTACACTAGGAGATTGTTCGGACCAAGATACTTCTTCTCACAAGAAAGAAGAATGTGCAAGACGCCAAAGCTACTATTACATCAAAGACCTACAACGCTTATCACTTTCATTCATCACCAACACTCTAGGAGATTGTTGAATCACACCCCTAAACATTAATTCAAGTGTTAGTGATTCATATGTAATAGTTAGCTTATTATGGCCTTTATGTTTGTTATTGCTTGCTTATGTATGTAAGAGGCCCATAAGCCTTGGCCCAAGCCTAAATCAAGTGGAAGAAGTCTAGAAGTGTTTCCCAGCTCCTTGCCCTATAAATACTCTTGTATAACCCTCACTCTTGAGGTTAGTTGTTCAATTCACTCATATCATTTACGCATAACCTTCTTACATCTTATAACGCTATAAAGTGTGTTATTGTTCATCTGATCACTTCTCCTCTATTTCTTATATTGATGCTTGTGTTACTAATATGGTGACCTAACAGTGGAAAACTAGAAAGGGGGTTAAATAGTTTTGCCGATTTTAAGTTAGTTTCAAAACTTTAGGATTACATGTTGTGTGAAATCAGATGGATGAAGATAAAGTATAGATCTAAGAGTAACGAAAAGTAAAATAAAGTAAAACAAGGGAAAAGAAATGACACAAATTCCATTTATAGCGTGTTCGCTACAAGGACACCTTCCTTGCCCTACTCCACTCCCTGAGTCACCTACCGAGTGTTCAAGACTATGTCAACAAACTCCTTCAACTTGGCGGAGAAGCCTACACAACGCTAAGCTTACACCTTTTCTCCCAAGACAAAGCTAAATACCGAAGTCCATAACACCTGAGGTCCAAACCAACACCTTAATTATTACACAAACAACTATGTGAAATATCAAGTACAAGATCTTTGCTACAGAAATCTTGTGGCGGAACAAATCAATCAAGGACCCCTTGCTTGGATGACTTCTAGTAAGCTCGTTGTTGGAATCACTCCTAAACCTTATTCAAGTGTTAGTTACACATATGTAATAGTTAGCTTATTATGGCCTTTATGTTTGTTATTAGCCTTAAGCTTATGTAGAAGGCCCATGAGCTTAGGCCCAAGCCCATAGGAGAAAGGAAGGGAACTAGGAGTGTTGCCCTAGCTTCCCTCCTATAAATACCTTATGTAAACCCTCACTTGAGGGTTGGTTGTTCTCTTTTCTCATTCACTCTATGCTTAAACCTTTCTCTCATTATATTCGTGTGTTTGGCTAAGGGTTCAACCGATCCTCTCTTATCTATTTCTTCTATTGATGCTTGTGTTACTAATATGGTGACCTAACAGTGGTATCAATCGCCATCTAGTTGGGTGAAACGGTTTGTTTTTTTACCTACTCGTAAGGTTCACGTTTTTAACCTTTCTCACGCATAAAGCTTTCATTTTTTCACTTAAAAATTCAAGATTCTTGTACTTTAAAGGTTATTTGGTGTTAAAGTTTAAGTTTTTGGCAAAAAGTTTGAACTTTACGTATAGAAGTGTTTTTTACCTTGATTTCATTCTGGTACCTTTTTACCCTAAGGTGAAAAGTGATCATCAAGTTTCATACTTTTGTGTTATTTTGGTGATATTGAAGCTTATTTCATCAAAAATCCGGTTTCTAAACACTTTTGGGCATAAAATCGCTTTGGTATTTTCTACTCGTATGAAACCCTAAACTTACGATAAGAGTTCCTTGGTTTGATCTTCGTTTTTATGTTTACTCCGTGTTCTCTCTCTTGCTGGATAAGCCCGAAAACACGCTTCTAATTTTGGATATTTTGCCGTGATAGTGTGTAAAAGATCTTTTGGTTAAAACCCTAATTTACGCGATAAGCTCAAAGCTTACGCCAGAGAACCCTTACGCATAAGATTTACGCCTAAGCCTTGTCTTACGATAAGCTAATCCTACGCCTAAGTTTTCTACACCTAACTTTCGCTTTTACGATAACTTTAGTGTTTTCAACCTACGCAGAAGCTAATCCTACGCTGTAATTCTCATTGTTACGCGTAGTTTTTTTCTACGCGAAGGTTCTTTCTACGCATAAGATGGTTTTCTACGCTTAAGGACTTCTTCAACAAACAAAGTTTCATTCGACTACAAAGATCCATCATCAACACAAGTTTAAAAAATTGGCTGAAAATTTGAGTAAAATTTAATTTTGGGAGACTAAACGTTCAATTTTACGAGATTCAAATTTTGGTTTAACAGTGAAAATTTTGGTCAAAATTTCAAATTTTTGGGCCCAAATTAATTTTTCGTCATATTTTGGCCAAAATTGTCATAACTCAATTTTTTCTTACATCCTTAGAATTGAATTTTATAGTGAATTTCAAATTTTGAGAGTCAATTTTTCAAAATTATTTTTGGAGGGAAATTGAAATTCACTATATCGCCTTCTACAGGTGCTATATCGACTTCAAGACCTTTTCTCTTTGATTCTTCCGCAGGGTTTAAATCAATGGATTCTCGATGCGTCAAAAGGTGTAATGTAAGATGGAAACCAATCAAATTCTCCTTCCCAATGATTTACAATTCCAAGCGCCGACATCATCAAATCTCCGATATCCCGATGCTCAAGGTGAAAGAGTTGATGTACATGAAAGGCATGCTCATATGGACGCTTGAGAATGTTGTGACACGCGAATCGCTTCGGTAATGCGGACAATGAGGTTGTAGCATTGGAAAAGCAGGATGACGCGCATCAGATCCGAGAAGATATCATACTTAACTACCTAATAACGGAGCCTAACAGGACGAAGAACAAATGGTTGAGGAAGATATCTTACCCACCTATGACACTCCATTACGTAACGTATGGTCGAGGTACAACCCATCGTTGATCATATTCCATGCAAAGAAATAACATACGTAGCACCCTGAATTTAGTAATGAAGGAGAGGTTGACCAGTGTGTTGCACAATGTCCGCACAACTTTCATGTCTCGAGCCCTTAATTGTTAACAATTCAACCAAACGCCAAATCAAACTCTTGAATCGAAATCATTCTCCTCAAAGACCATTTCAAAAGATTTTTCAAAACTTGAGGCTCATAGGATCTCTCTTGAACTTAAACTGCAAAACAATGTTTTAAACTCAGAGCCAAAAAGTAAATATTTGAATGAACAAAGTAATCATGTGGTTACATTAGTTAAAGAAAACGAGCATTTAAAGGTTCAACTTCAAGCAAAGGGGCTTGCACATGTTGCTTTACTAAACAAACTGAGAAGATTCACTGACAAGAGTGTGGATACTAATTTTGCAAAACCAACAATCTTGGGGAAATCGTCTACAACCTTTGAGAAAACAATCAGAGTTAGACAACCAACCGCATTTAAATCAACGTTCAAAATCTTCAATACCACGGTTTGCCTCCCAAGTTGTTGAGAATAATCATTTGTCAAAACCGTCACTACCCACATTTCGGCCCAACAATAATGTTTCGTTTCTATTAAACATGTTCTCGTTAAACCTCATTTCTTTATACCGCACAAGTGGTCGCTCGCCAATCTAGGATTTGTTCGGATCGCTGTGTCTAAACCGAACATTAAACGTAAAAATTCATATGATTCAAATGACGCATACAAGAACTATGACCTAGAAAAGGCTAGAAAAATGGCACTACTCCAAAAGGATGGAATCTTAGGTTCACGACCTAGTGTATCACCTTCTAGTGTATTACCTAACACCGCTTGTAGTAGCAAACCAAACCCTAAGTTAACTCAAACAGTTAGAAATAAACCCGTTGATCTAAACGTAAAATTTTAGAAACCTAATAGGTGGATCAATATAGGAAGCAAATTCTTCCCAAAAGAAGTTTCAACATCCCTTAGATCTAACCTTAGATGGATACCAACGGGTAGAGTTTTCAACATTGTTGGTCTTAGGTGGATTCCTACATGCAAGATACTAAGTAGTTGCACCAAAACAAGTGGGATACCAACAACATCCATCCTCGAGGTGAAAGGAAATCATCAAAATAGCATGTTCAGGTGTCAAGAAGATAATTGACACTACATCTTTATGTTCTAACATCCGGAACCCTTATACTTGGGGATCCATGTTTTTCTTCCTCCCCTTCTATTTTTCTATGCAGTACATCAGACTATGGCTCCTACTGTAAAACAGCGAGGACCCGCTTCTCACCGTTAAAAATATCATGATCCATCACCTCCACCATTGTACTTAATCGTCATGAATTGGAAACATTGCTTGCCTCCGGTTAAAGATTCTCGCCAAAAGTCGCTGCCAGATGTATCAATGTTTCGCCGCGACAACCGATAATACTCTAATTTAACATACACCTGAATCTACAACAACAACCGAATCTTCTATAACAGAAGATCAAAGCTCTTCCAACAACAATGACACAGCTGATGATCAACATAATGAACAGAGATGTTTTATCGCAGTTGACTCTCTCGAAATATTTTTGGTACTTCACACTTGTTCGATCAATTGGACATACATGGTTTCACTGTCTCCTTATACATGGTTTCACTGTCTTCAATTCATCATCAACATACGTGGTGTATGATTCTGAATCATTGAAAACATCGAGGAGGAGAGAGTGTGTAGGTGGTCATTGCTTCCTTGTTCTTCTACATGCTTCTTTGCGAAAACCCAATGCCTTCTTGAATTTCTTCAATTAGGGGAAGAAATAAGACGATCTGGGCTCAAACGCCTCTCACTTGGAGTTATCGCCTCATTTCACGGGTGATCTTGTGTGAAGTTATCCAAATATAATGTTATGATGCCTCACACACGGTCTTGGTATCGCTATTGCATATTCTACGAATTAGTATTCGAAAGACCACAACATTCGGGGAAGTCGTTTCATTTCATCTTTCGTGGTTTGTTTGGTGTGATGCGTCTACATACGTGAGAAGATCTTGTTGATTTCTCGCATGTTACCCCGAACGATCTTCCTAATTAGTCGATTTTCCTTGTGTGGTTTTCTTCTTCTACAAATTCGCCCATACGAAAACTTCAAAAGTTAGAAGAAATGTCTACTACATCGTTTTCAAATCTCTAAAGACAAATGTCATTGGGAAACTGATTAAGAAACTTCACAATATTCTGCTTATATTCACAATGGCTTCGAGTATAACCTTAGAACCCGACACAACCGCTAAACTTCCCCAAACTCCATCATCACCGATCAAAGCCCCCGCCTTACTCATCAACAAATGGAAAGGTTATTTGCTCACTGCTCGTGACGATATTGATGAACGTGCTCGTGTGTATCCGCTGTTTCGGCCGCTCAACCTGATAATACTCTTATACCCGATACACCGCTACAACAACTACGGTTGGAGAAGCACCCGACTCCAACACAAAGCTTGAACAAACCGCTTCCAACAACGATGAATCCGCTGATGATGTTCTGAATGAAGTACCCCCACCTGCAGATTTTGATCCAAATGTTTTCTTTAACCCGTTTGCTAATGAGATCGCTGCACCGATATGTCGAATCTTCAACAAGCCATTTGAATCCTCAAAATCAGCACAATGTATACCAACATCAACCCTCCACACATAGATGGACGAAAGACCATCCTCGGGAAAACATTATTGGCAACCCGATCAACCGTTAATACAGACAACGTCTTCACACGACGGTGAACATTGCATTTATGCACTCACCGCTCCGCCAATTCGAACCTAAAAACATCAAAGACGGAATGACAAAAGACAACTGGATTGAATCCATGCAAGAAGAACTCAACCAATTCAAACGCCTTGAAGTATGGGAACTAGTTGAAAGACCAACAGGGGTCTACGTCATTGGTCTCAAATGGATTTGGAAAAACAAATTGGATGCTGGAAATGTTATCCGCGCAATAAGTCACGGTGGCTAAGGGTTATCGCCGGAAGAGGGAATAGACTTTGAAGAATCTTTTGCTGGCCGCCGTCTTGAGGTTGTTCTGGATATTTCTCGCTCGCAGCTCATATGAATATGACGGTCATCGATGGATGTCAAACTGCTTCTCAATGGACAACTTAAAGAAACGGTTTATGTCACCAACCGGATGGATTCGTTGATCCCGAAGTTTCGAATCACGTCTACAAACCTAACAAAGCTCTGTATGGTCTCAAACAAGCTCCTATGGCATGGTACGATAAGCTATCATCTTTCCTCATTGCTAATAATTTCACCAAAGGTTCGGTTGACCCAACTCTTTTTATACAATATCACGGGGCACACATCTTAATTGTTCAAATTTACGTGGATGACATCATTTTTGGGTCTACACATAAAAAGTTTTCAATCGCTTTTGCAAAACTAATGAAGAAAATTTTTGAAATGTCCATGATGGGTGAACTCACATTCTTTCTAGGACTACAAGTTCATCAATCACCCCGTGGTATTTTCTTGAATCAGCCCAAATATGCCCTTGAATTGTTAAACAAATTTGGAATGAAAACCTGCGACACCTATGCCACTCCAATGGCACATACCAAGAAACTGGACGCTGATTTACATGGGAAATTGGTTGACCCTACCAAATACCGTAGTATCATTGGGTCTCTCATGTATCTAACAATCAGCGCACTGACATTGTCTTTGCCGTATATCTTTGCTCTCGTTATTAGTCGCGACCAACCGAAACACACTCTCTCGAGGCTAAAAGAATCCTCCGACACATCAAGGGAACCATTAACTTGGGGATCTGGTATCCGAAGGATTCTGGTTTTGAACTAATCGCTTTTCACGCACCACGCCAGGATGCTTAGACTCACGGAAAAGTACTTCGTGAGCTTTACAATTTCTTGGTGATAAACAGGTGTCATGGCAATCTAAGAAGCAGGATTGTACATCGCTGTCCTCAACCGAAGCAGAATATGTAGCCATGTCGGCCTGTTGTGCTCAAGTCATTTGGATGAGAACACAACTCAAAGACTATGGTTACGATTTGACAGAATCCCGATACTGCGACAATCGGAGTGCCATTGTGATCTCGCAACTCCGTTCAGACTCGAAATCAAAGCACATCGATCTTCGATATCATTTCATCAAGGATCACGTGGAAAGTGGTATCGTTGAATTATATTTTGTGGGGTCCGTAATACCACCAAGTGCATCTTCTAACCAAAGTCTTGCCTCCCGCTAGGTTTAATGAGTTGGTCCACCGGATTGGTATGAGGTGTTTGACTCAAGAGGAATTGGATGAACTCCTAAAACAGCTTTAAAACCCGTCAAACACCAAAATCTCTTTTGTAAATAATTTTTCAAAAACAAAATACAAAAATATAAAACCCGATAAAACAACAAAAATATTCTTCTAATCTATTTTTCTTTCAACATGGCAAGTACGTTTCGGTCAACACTCTAATCTTTCAAAATTCAAGATTTTTTCGATCAAGTGTTGAGGGGGAGACAATTAATACTTAACCTGTTTCAAAACATCTGTGTACTTGCATGTTATCATATCCATGTTGTTTCTTTCATCAATGGTGGAAACTTTTTCTGTTTCAATGACACTCCTTGGACTAAAATTTATAACCTTTCATTATTTTCTTAAGTCGGGGGGAGGTCGTCAAGTTTCTTTCTTAAAATCTTTGTTTGGAAATCAAAATGGAAGTTAAATGGCTTTGTTTGAAAAAGGAAAAGGTGGAGGGACCAAATCTGTCAAAATGTTAAAGTTAGTTTAAATAAAACTCCCCACCTAACATTTCACTTCTCACATATTTCCTAACCTAACTAATCCTGTACTAGAATTCGTTCAAGAAACCTGTGCTTTAGATCATCATTTTGTAAGTGATTTTGTGATTACAACATGTTTTTAAGCAATGGGTTTGAATTTTCAAAAATCCAACTAAAATGTGTGTAATCTTGTTTTTTGTGGACTACGCGTATGTGTATGTTCACATGATCAAGATTGTGTGTTTATGGTTAAAAGGATTGTGTCAAAACGTTTCTAATCCATCAATAATATCGTTTTAATCATCAAAACTCACCCAGAATCACGAATTGAATGATTTAAGAATTTAGGGTTTATGCGTTTTTTTGGGTATTTTCAAATGTGAAGGTTCTTGGTCAAAAAGGTTGTTGTGTAATGCTCATATCATGTTGAATTAAAGATTTCCAAGCTCTATAACCACCCAGAAACTCTAAATGATTAAAAATTTGGAATTAGGGTTTAATGTTCTTGAGTTTGGGTATTTTTGATTCACCACGATTTAGATGTTATAACTTGGTTTATTGACTCTCACAACATCTTAGAACTACCGAAATTTTTGGTGCAAATCCCATGGATAGAAATTATACGCGTAATTCATAACCCTTATTTTGACCTACGTATGACTTTCTACTCATAACTGTTTGACAAATGTTCATGCCATGATTTGTTGTTAAAATGAACTTTTGTGTTAATATTGATGATTTGATGAATTTATTTCAGGCTTGCTACGCTTAAAATTCAGAATCAAGGTCATTTGAATCTCTACGCATAAGGATTACCCTACGCGTAGTCATGTTATGCGTAAGAATAAATCCTACGCATAACTATTACGCGTTCTACAATGGGAATACGCGTATCCTTTGAAGGATATGCGTAAACAAGGACCACTACGCATAAGGTCTACTATTTAGTGCCTTACGCCGTAAGGTATATATACGCCACGCGTAAGCTCCACGCATAAGGTCCCCTTTCCTACGCAGATCATTTTACGCAAGTTAAGATCCTACGCGATAAGTTTTCGCCGTATGTCATTATGTTTACGCTTAACTTTGCCAATTCTAAGCCTATGCCTTGATTGACCTTCATTATGAATTGTTACGTGTACAAACTTGTTAATAAACTTATCATAACGCCACGAATCCAATAATGTCACTAATAAACTTAAACGCTTGATATGTTGTGAACAATAAGTGATAACATAAACTTTAAAACTTAAAGTTAACTAACTCATGAAACATTTCACGACATCATTGAACTATTGAACATACAAGTGACTTAGGACTCGTAACAATCATGATTAACTGTACATTCAATAACTAGACAATAAGACCTTCTCGCTTGACTAACATTATGTCTCTCGATATGTTGGTTCTTTTGGCTAATGTTATTTCGCATCACACATGGTCAACAAATTAATGTGGATGCATCCGGTTCTCACTATTCGATATCTTCCCAAATTGCTATCCGAGAAAGATTGGAAAGAACAACCTTAGGGTTGACTTTGAAACCCTCACTTGCTCATAATCTTCTTGCTTGATCGCCGTGGATATTCTAAGGAATCATACCTACCGTAACATGCTCTCAAACTCGCTACGCCTGAAATCTACATACAACAATTTCGAATACAATGCATGGTCAAAGGTCAAAATGCCGGATGTGACGCTAACCACGCTACTCACCATCACTCCCGCCGACTTACGTGTTGTTCTCCTCATTCCCGACATCCTACCAACTGAATTCTCGCAACACCTACCAAGAAACATGCTCGCAATTTGATGATATGGGTATGACGAAGCTTCAGGGGTGATCATTAAGCATTCTCACGTGGATCTCAAGAACATTCCTCAACCTTGGAGAACCCTTTATATCATCATCACAAAACTGTTTCTCGGTCGAGACAAGTGGCTATGAGCATCCCAAGCTCAGAACTCGCAAATCTTCTCGGCTCTAATCAACATGAAGACAGAAATTGAAGCTCGATTTGGGATGACATGATGACGTTCTCAAAAGCTTGGCTCAAAATTCCTTACAGGATACACTAAACCTGGATCAGAGAGCACTTGGGTATAACCTCGAAGTCCCCAAAGAATCAATGACCCCACAATCTAACATGATGTGTCCGAACCTACCCTAACTGCCGATTAATGAGTCAACGACCAAGAAACAAGGTGTCTGTGTTGCCGTGATCACCTTCTCACAGATGAAATCAAAAGGCTCTATTCTTATAGAAGATATTTGATTGCGGTAAAAGAGAACAAAGTTGGATTTCTGGATGATAAATCTTATGGTACACCTACCGGAAAACCAAACGAAGTGTGAAGTGCCAAGCAATCGAGAGTCAAAGAAAGTTTCCCAAAAGGACTCCTCCAAGCAAAAGGAGAGTTCCTTCCAAAGAAGTTGTTCCTATTCCTACACCTGAACCACAAAGAAAGCTACTGGACGAAAGCTCTGAAGAGACACAATCATACGAGGAGGTCCACTACTGAAACCGCAAAGGATGACACACCATCGCACCAAAACCTCCTAGTCCAATAGCTGAACATGGCAGGAAAGACTCAGACTTGTGCCATATGATGAAAGCTCGAAAGTGATGAAGAGCAACCGAGAAATCATACAGAAGAAGTTCAAATTTTTTAGACTTCAACACGTTGCACAACAATTTGCTCAAGAACAAATGGGTGGCCCGAGGGTCAAGTGGTACCAACCTTCACCAGATCTCATGCGTTAATCAACCCGATAGGGATCCGTGCCACCACTTTGTTACAACAAATGTACACGTGTTGAAGACACTATTGAGTTTGATTTCAAGAACCGAATCCTGAGAAGCTTGAAGGTTAAAGCCGATGAACAAGCTAAGATCGCAATGAAGAAGATGTAGAGTATGATACGTTTCTTCTAGATAGTCCTGCACGATCAAAGGAAGAAACCTCAACCACCAAAGGACCCAGAGTCTCCTCATATCTCATCATCATCGATTCTTCTTCTCACCTCACCACCACCATCAAAAGATCAACCAAATCATCATCCGATCATGAAGAAGCCACCTCGATCTTGGATTTCTCATACTCATAAAAGATTGTAAAAGCCGCCCAACAAGTCGAAAAGAAGGACATGCTCTACGAAAAACTGAATTGGTTTGTCGACCAAATGCGAGATCTACATGATGAGAATGACAAGATGCATGAAAGGGAATACATACGTAAGCTCATGAGGATGATCTACAAGGGAAGATGGACAGAATGATCAAAGGATACACTCACAAGTACCTTCTGGATATCGTTCCTAAAGTCACAAAGGAGATGTTTACCGGACAACTATATCCGAATCTTATGCAGATAGCTAAGCAAACTATAAGATCAACACCCTTAACCGTCACAATCAATCCATCCGACCCCGTAGTTTTCTGATAATGAATTGGCGGCCAAGCTTGTCACACAAATGTCTAAACGACTGGGACATTTACTCGATGAAGGAAAGCTGTTTCAAGCATTGCCGACTACCAACTCCAAGAAGCATGCATTCGGCCGAAAAGTCTAAACGCCCTAGATCGATGAAGATAAGGATCGGGATAAGAATGATGAAGCTAAACGACAAGAAGTCGGTGAATCATCTTCTATGCCTCCACCTCCCCCAACTCCCCGCTTCAACAAAGATCTCCTCCTCGCTCTTCTATCAAAAACCTCGCGATTCCGAGTTACCACCCCCGACTCAAAAACCGATGATCACTTTGAGTATACGGGTGGTGACGATGAAGAGGTCCTTGAGCCCCTACAACAACCCACCTCTCCCAAACAAGTTCGAAACCGTAATCATCATCTAGGCCTTCAAAAGAAGAAGAAGAAGACGCCAGACCGACGTCAGTATCATGGCTAGATTACGATAAAACAGAGGAATTTGAATGGTTTGCTACTCTTGTTAACAACACTCCCTACCTGAAGAAGGTCAGGATTTGGTAGACGGTTCTACATTGGAGCATGCTAAAATTCTGCAAGAAAAGTTCCATGAAGAAAATGACGAAACTGGAGTGAAGCGAATCAAGAATGAAGCATTTCAACTTCTAAAAGACAGCCTCAAAGTGCCTCGAGGTTAATATCACCTTGAAAACATTGCTCGAGCTATGTCTAACTACATGGATTGGCTCAACCCGGAAGCAAACATTGACTTCACACAAAGGGACAACCCTCCATACTACACCGACTGGACCAAACCTCTACCAACAATTGGCCAACCAGCTGAACCAAGGATTCCTTTCAGATATTTCTTCAACAAAGACTTGGATTTTCTTCTACAGCGCATGATTCAAGAAAATACTACATCGTTGACACTTCCATTCCCGCCATTGCCTACTCAAACCGCATAGCCATTGAGGAACGTGCCAATCACTTGTTCTCCAACACGTGGAAGCATACCGATCCAGATGCATTGATGGGATTCATCATCACGAACGCCACGAATCTACTACGTACGTCGGGTTCGTAATCAACATGCCGCGTGTATAGTTCTAAGGATATCGTTGCCATCATACACGCTGAACTTTGGTCAAGTGGGACTACACATTCCTAAAGAAGATCGTAGTCAAACGACAAGATGAACGGAACTATGCTTTCTCTGAGGCTGACTTTGAGAATTTGTCTCTCAATGACATCGAAGACATGTACCTTGCCAAAGTACGGGGTCGCATGAGACAATTCTCAACCCAAGTACAACGCGAAATTATCAAGTCACTTCTCATCTTCATAAGACGATTGTCATCAGGAACGGTAGAAGATCTCAAATGGGTCGTTGAATCTTATCGACGCTGTCAACTTCTCCTCCAAAGCTTGATCTTCCGATATCAACCAGCCTATCTCAATATACACTCATCGCAAACCTTTCTGCTTGTTTATCAGAGTGAACTTCAAAGAAACTGCTAATGGCGCAGCGAACTCCACAAGTTTGGGGATCATACTTTGAAGCGGTTAGGGATGGAATGGCATACGTGTTGAAGGATATACGCCAGAAAATTGGGTCTCCTAAGCGCGGAATTCTCAGAAAGGAGGGATGTGAGACGGATCATCACAATGATTGATGAACGGTTGTTTCAATGGATCGCTCGACGATTGGAGAGTTATGTCGTGGTCGCACCTGTGATTAACATAACCGCTTTCAACGCTACACACCTCGGGAACATCAATGCACTTCCTGGTACCCCTTGAATTGCTTCCTTCATATAATTTTGGATTTTTGATTGATTATGTAAATGGCTTGTGCACACATTACAGTGTACAACCCGTACTTGTAAATAAAGGACCCTGTGGTACGCTTTAGTGCCACAATCCTTATAAAAGGAGCGAAAGCTTCTTACTTTTGAGTAAAACCTATCAAACCTTTCACTTTTCAAGGTTTTGCTCAAAAGAACAAGTACTTTCCCTTATGATTTTCAAAACCTCAACCGTTTATATCACTCGCTGAGGGGGAGTACTTGAATTAAAACTTTGTTCACAAATTGTTCACATGGGTCATTCTTCCCGCAACACTCGAAATGGTCATATTTATTCTCAACTTTTCAAAAATAACATCACATATGCCATTTTGAGGGGGAGAAAATACGTGATAAGAAATATGTTGTGTAAATGCAAATGAATCTTTGTGCTATAGACTTAACCCATGAATTGACGAGATCTTAACTGTTAGTAACTCGAAAAGACTTGTCCGACGGGTAATAATTTCAAGCTAGTTCGCTAGTGATGTAAACGTGTCTCGCAGGGGACTTGTCCGAGTAGAATGTACCATTCGAGAAACTCTTGGTAGACATGAACTCGGACGGGTTTGACAACCTTTCGAGGATTGTCTACACCTTCAAGGTAGTTATTAGAGCTAGTTGTCACCTAAAATCTGACAATGCAACTCTTTAACTATGCCACGTAACCGTCTCGCATGGGGAATGTCTATCTTGAGTTGATCAATTCAAAATGTAAGCTTCTTTCCTCACTATGCATTTTAACCGTTAAAACTTTTAAGCACATGTGTAGGGGAGTATTTATGCAAAATCTTATCTCAATAGTGGTACTAAAATGTTTTTCATTCACAAACACTTTGAGAGATTTTTCACAGCAATGGTTTTTATGGCAACATAGGTTAGTCATGGTGTTATAAGGTGACTAAGGTTAGAATAACCGTCTTCTATGATCCGCCAGAGCCGGAGGGATCTACCCTAGGACACCACAAATAGTTAGTATTTAAAAGTCCTTAGGTATGATTGTAAAAAGGAGAAAATGAGAATCGGAGAAAGAAGGAGTTGAAGAAAAAAAAAGAAATGCAAAGAAAAGGGTGAAAAGAAATAGCCCTCCAGATTATTCAACTTAGGCGCATTAATCGGTTCAATCATATGCTACCGGTTGTCACTAGATGACACCGGTATTGAAGATTAAAAGTCGTCATGGACCCTGTGACGCATGCACTAAACCTTCTTAACCACTCAAGTTTCTCTCAATAGAAGCTTGTTTCATTCTCACAGGGAACCCTACGTAAACTATCGGCTTTCTTAGAGATTGCAGGTATTGAAGAAGGAGACCCTCTCCCTAGTCTCCGCTCAAGAAAACCAAAACGCACTATTGAGTCTAGAGCCAAGAGATTCATCAAAAGATCTCTTAGGTACACTTGACATTTCATCACTTGATATTCAACAATAAGAATTTGAGTGGTACATTATCGAGTCCTTCACAGATCTTAGCAATCTATCGAGAACATTTATGAGAGGTTCACATTTGTGATCCTCGGTGATTGAATGGAAACTCCCGCCGTGGTCAACATCAAACGTTCACAAATAGGCTCTCGGCAACTCCCTGGATTGCGCTTAGTGGTCTCAAACGGTCTACAGTCGTGAGGTGATGCTTTGGTGTACCTCACACTCATCCGAATCGTAGGTGTACTTCGACATCGTGTTATCCCACTTGTGGGACTCCGTTCAAGAACGCCTTTATGAGAATTGAGTTGTGTTTTCACACTATGCTGCACACTCGAAGTTCAAACTTGTTAAGCGAATCACGCTTATTACTAACCGCTTTAATGTTTTCTTATGGAAGCTCTGAGCCGAATGATCGCGATTCTTCTCATGCTCACGCCAACATCATCACTAATGGAAGTTCTATCCAAAAGCAACACAATGAATGATTCTTCGTCAAATCAAAGAATCTACAAAGTTAAAGACTTAAAGAACTTCATCGATGAATTCAAACGTCAAAAGAGCGTGTGAGCATGTTGAAGAATGACGTGAGACACCGTAGAGCAAAGAAGGCACTGAGGCGACTGATGCGCATAACAACAACATACTAACACTTTCATCACAAAGAACAATGATCAAAGAACAAAGTTAAAGATGACGTCAAAGCATAACTGCTCAAAGAAAACTATCTCGCTACACCGGGGAGATGGTTCAAATCAAGGCAATTCTTCTCACAAGAAAGAAGAATGTCGAAAGACGTCAGAGCTACTATTACATCAACGCCTTCACCGTTTTTCATCACCAACACTTGAGTGTTTGTTACTCATATGTAATAACACTTGAGGGGAGATTGTTGGAATCACTCCTAAACCTTATTCAAGTGTTAGTTACACATATGTAATAGTTAGCTTATTATGGCCTTTATGTTTGTTATTAGAACTTATGCTTAGTAGAAGGCCCATGAGCTTAGGCCCAAGCCCATAGGAGAAAGGAAGGGAACAAGGAGTGTTGCCCTAGCTTCCCTCCTATAAATACCTTATGTAAACCCTCACTTGAGGGTTGGTTGTTCTCTTTTCTCATTCACTCTATGCTTAAACCTTTCTCTCATTATATTTGTGTGTTTGGCTAAGGGTTCAACCGATCCTCTCTTATCTATTTCTTCTATTGATGCTTGTGTTACTAATATGGTGACCTAACACTCGTGATCTCGCCTTAGAGAAAGACCTATATGAGAATCACATTAGAAGAAAAAAGAACAACTCTCTAGATCAAGTGATCTTTTGTTAGAAGAGAGTAAGACTACATGAGAGATTTAGAAAGAAGAGGGGTGAAGAGAAATGAAGAAATGGCTCTCTATTTATACTTTTATAGGCAAAACTTGCCACTGTTCCACGGATCCCACAGATCCTTCCTTTAAGGGATCCGTCTAGTGTAAAGCTAGGGATCCGTGGACGCCTCCTCTTGCCAATGGGTTTTTTGGTTATGGGTCATGGTCATGGGTTATGGGTTGGTCCATGGGTATTTCATTAGATACAATGTATCTAATAGATGCAATGCATCTAGTCAAATGGGTATGGGTCAATACCATGGGTTATGGATATGATCCATGGGTTGTGATTTTTACCCATCCTAATAAACTATTACAACAAATGATTTATAAATGACTATATGTAATTGCTTTACAAAAATAACATGTATCCTTCTAATTTTACTTATGATAACATTATATTTGTTATCAACAAAACACAAAGAGATCGCAAAATATTAATAAACGCACGTTTATTTGTATTAACAAAATATATGTATATATATATATATATATATATATATATATATATATATATATATATATATATACACACATATATATATATATATATATATACATATATATATATATATATATATATATATATATATATATATATATATATATATATATATATATATATATATATATATATATATGTATATATATATATATATATATATATATATATATATATATATATATATATATATGTATATATATATATATATATATATATATGTATATATATATATATATATATATATATATATTTATAATTTTAATTAAATAACAAAAAAATAAATTTTTTTATATCAAAGATTTCAATTTATTATTTTATTTAAATATTTATTTATTATTATTTATTTTATAGTTATTATTAATTATTATATTAAAATTATTATTATTATTATTATTATTACTATTTTTATTATATTCTTTTATTATTATTAATATTATAGTTCTTTGACAAATTACAATCCATTTAAAAAATTATGCGAAAAGAAAAAATATCACATGAAAAAGCTTAGACCCAGGGTCATCCTTGAAAATTCAGAGGCCATAGGCTGGGGCCCATAAAAAGTAGCAAGAAACTAAAAGTTTCAATGTTATATAAAATACGTTACATACTAGTAACATGCCAATGTCATCTTTGTGAAAATTTTAATCTAATATTGTTAATACAAATATCACGTAAAAACGTTATTTATATTTTACGTCTCTCACAGTTTTGATAATGGCAATTATAAATTAATAAGACGTATATGTTTATGTAAACAAGCTATTAGTTATACGTTTACACTCTGACATATATCACTTCAGGTATGAATAATGTGATTATAACGCACGTTGAATGATCAAAGATCCCAAGTAATAAAAAAATTTAAACACACCTTAAATATTCATTAAACACATTTTTACACAAAGTATACTTAATAAAATTAACTATACATTTTAATTAAGTGATTTAATTAAATAAAAACTAAATTAAATTAGTCCCTTTGTGCCCAAGTAATTCTAGAAGATTAGAATTTAAAATCATTTTTAGTACAAAAATTCCAAAAATCAATAGACAATAGGTTGTCTCAATACACTCCGCGGAGCCGTATTTTATATGGGTCGGTCCGTATTTTACGGATCCACAGATTCGCTGGAAGGTGAAATTGACAGAAAGTTGGTGTATAAATAGCAAGCAATTCTAACTTTTTAACATCATATTAACACTCTTTGATCATTCCATTTGAGCTATAACACATTCAAAGTGATCCAACGATTTCTACTTTGTATTCAAGTGAAGAACACAAGAATCTTTCCAAGACTTCAAGTGTTATACTTAGTAGTGTGTCATCATATACTTAGTTGTATAACTTTGTATATCATTTGCGTGTAATTGTACTTCACCATCAACTATCAACTTGGGTAGTGATCATCATACAACATCCTAGAGAGTTTGGTTTGTATTTTAGGCCTTAAAATATATTGAGTGATAAGGTTGGTCTTTCCTTGTGAAAGACTCAATATAGCTTAGTATCGGTAAAGAAGTAAAGCGACGTTGTAAGGTTATCTCCGCCATAATGGAGCTTGATGATATAGTGCTTGTGAACTTTCGAGTTGGGTACTCGGGTAGTGAAGTAGGGCGAGGAAAACAGATTCGTACCGAACCACAATAAATCATCATGTCTATTGGTTTAATATTTCCTTTACATTCCGCATTTACTTATCATTTATTGTATATATATTATTGTGTGTAGTATTGATTTCATATCAAGTCGACGAATCTAAGAGTTTTTGTAAACAAATAAAAACGGTAAAACTATTCAACCCCCCTTCTAGTTTTCTACAATTGGTATCAGATCCAGGTTAACCAAGATTTTTAAAATTTATTTGATTTTAAAACTTGAATCGATCTATGGATTTCGAAAACTACAAAGAGGGTCAATCTATACAAAGACCACCACTTTTGAAATCAATGGTTTTATAATTCGAAAAATAGATTCGAGACCTACGTGAAATCAAATGATCTTGATCTTTGGCATGTCATTATCGCGGGTGATTTTCAACCTACCGTAAGATATGAAACTACTCAAAAAGATGAAATCATACCTTTTGAAAAATAATCGGATGAACTAAAAAAGAAGCTTTCCAAAAATAACGAAGCTAAAATATTTCCTTATAATGCTTTACCCTAGAAAAAATACGAAAGAATTTTTATGTGTAAAATGACAAAAGAAATTTGGCAAACTTTGTTAATCACTCAACAAGGTAATAGCCAAGTCAAAGATAACAAGATCGTCTTACTTGTGCAGCAATATGAAAAATTCTCGATTGCCAAGAATGAATCTATTGATAGTGGATTTTCTAGGTTTAATACTATTATAACTAATTTGAAAGCTCTTGATGAAAGTTTTTCTAGCAAGAACTATGTCTAAAATTTTCTTAGGGCAGTTCATCCAAAGTGGAGACCGAAAGTCACCACTATTGAAGAATCCAAAGACTTGACGTCACTTTCACTCGATGAACTCATTGGCAACTTGAAAGTCTATGAGTTGATAATAGAGAAAGACTTAGAAGTGATTAGAGGTAAAAGATATATGGTCAAGTCACTTGCCTTGAAAGCAAAGACAAAGTCTACCTGTTATATAATTACAGTGGCTACACCGATCAAGCAATTACCCCACACGCTTGCTATGTACTCATTTTTAGTACAAGATACCCCTAGTTAACCCCTCCGAGCCTATCCTTTTCGCGGTTCTTGTGATATTTTGGTGGATTCTGAAATATTAATGAAGAGCATTTACAATCCACCCCCCAAATGTACACCCAAATCGCTTGAGCCTACCTTGTACACACTCATTTTTAGTGCATTATTGTTATTTGTTAAACCCTTAGTTAATTGTCTAGTTTATTACATAGTTGCTAGTCGAGTCATATCTTGTGTATACGGTTTTGAAATGATTGAGACTCATGGGTTTAGTAATATTTATTATGAAGTAATGGGGACTAATAAGGATTTAAAACATACGTTTTTAGGAGGTCATTTAAGCCCTAAATCATTACATTTTATATCCGTTACTGCTTAAAATTGTTGCTTCTCACATTTTAGGTCTTTCGAAAGCAAATTGCTGGAATCAAGAACTTTTGGACGAAAAGGAGCGAAAACATGAAGAAAACGATAAAGTCAAGATTTCAAGGCTGTTTTTCATACATGACGGCGTCCCAACTCATAGGGCGACGCCGTCGCTTACAAGGTTTTCTAAAAAGTCTCAAGCAACGGCTCAGGTCATATTTTGGTTCTAACACATGACGGCGTCACGCCTTAATCCAGAAGGGCGTCGCTCTTACTTTTTCACCAGACAACCAAGTTCCATTCCAAGACGACATCCATAATGAAGCCAGACGGCATCACACTTCCTCACATGATGTCGTCCCAACGATGACTTGTCCATAACGAAACCCTAATGACGACAACCAGACGACGTCACCACCAAAAAGTGACGCCGTCGCGAGTGTAAATCTATATATAGACTTCAAATTTTCTGTATTTTATGTGTAGTATTTTGTAGAGCAAACCTAGTTCGTTAATAGTCCGACTTGGGAAGTATTTTAGGGTTCCAAACCTTCTTTACACTCAAAGATAAGTTTGTTTATCCAATCTATCAACATGTTTGTTCTATGTTCAATTGTTTATTTGTGTTCTTGCTTATCTACAATGCTTAACTAAATTAATCTAGTGTTTGCTTAGATCCAATGAAACCTAGTTGTTGATTATTGTTAGGTTGTCTCTTTTTTTAATTGGTAGACACTAGAGTAAGGAGAATTGGCTTCTTCTTTGACTGTTGCTAGCTTGAACGTCCTAAATAGCAAAAAGCTTGAGAGTGCACTTAGGCCATCGGTGTGTTTATTGTGTGAGTTGTAGCTTAAGGATAATAAAGTATTCGAGGGAGATACTACAGTACTTGGCGATCCGGGTAGTCTAGAGGAGAGTTACGATTGACTAACACGGAATACAATGCACCAATTAAAATGAGGATGTGACAATTCAATCGACAAATAAGAGATAACTAGGGAGTAAGAAAATATAAGTAAACACGTTTTTAATTATCATAAGAACTCACTCAATCAATCCATAGATTTTCTCCTTTTTGTTAGTTAATTAGTGTTTAATTTTAATTGTTAAGTAGTTTAAATTGTAGGATTACCAACCCCCACTCTTCAAACCCCAAGATTTTACTTGCTTTCCAAAAAAATATAAAAAAGATAAAAAGAATCTTCCTCACCACACCTTTTCGTCATACATCTCTACTAGCATATCTATTCCCCTAGAGAACGATCAACCCCCTAGGCTTACCCATACTACACTGCAACGATTAGGTACACTGCCTAGTGGTTTATAAAGCTTGCTCGTTGAAAAGGAAGTCTTTCGACCCTGAACTCATGCATCAAGTTTTTGGCGTCGCTTCCAGGGAATAGAATAGCTAGTTAGTTTTCTATCTCAATTAGGTTTACTCGCTTGATTCCTATCAAGTGACCTTTGTTCTTTTTCATAGCTTTTTTGTAGTCTATCCCCCTTGTTTGTGCTTTTGTTCATAGATCTCGTCACTTTCCATGATTCGCATCTTTTGCCGTAAGAACTTTACACTACCTGCTCCAATCCCCGCTATGGAGAATGCGAATCCACCCAATAGCTCACTCGTTCATCACTTTGGTAATCACCTAGGGTATAATGAAATAAATTGGAAGCATAAATGAAAGTAGTTTGTGTGTTAGATAGCGACACAATTTATTATTTCATAAAAGGGTAGTAGGGCAGACAGTTGATATTCCCTAGGGATGAGTGGAGGATTAGATACATGTCCTAAAGGTAGTGGTTCGGGTTACAAGTTAACTTTTGGTATGATTTTAGACCATTAAAGTTTAGTGGTTCGTTCATTGTTTATGTTCAGCAAGGGGTTCCCTTTGTAGATGTCGTGGTGTATCGTTCCTAGAACGGCTAGGGATGTAACACGATTCATCGATTGAGTACGAGTTTTAGGGTAGAGGTGACCTTTGGTACAAGTTCTTGACGACGCATCCTCGATCTCAGCATCTAAGAGGATGATGATGGGCGGGATGGTGAAGACGTGGTGTTGTAACAACCCAACAATAGTAATTAATATATGTTAAGTAATGTTTAAATAGTTATATATTATCTGCTAAGCAAATCTCCATACATAGTGTTGATAAGATGTAGGCACGGAGGGCATAAAGTAGTAAAGTGTAAAATGGTCATTTCGAGAGTGTAGTATTGCAATGAGAAAAGCGTTCCATTTAGGAGAAAAAGTGTTGCAATAAGAGAGTATTGTGATGCCAGTGTGTTGTGTGTAGAAGGGGGAACTTTTAGGATATGCAATGCTTATGTACACACACAGAAGTTTTATGTTTATCAGAGGTTAAGTAGAAAGTCAATCCGAACATAACTCTATTATAACTACTCCCAGTATCACAAAATTCACCTCTCATTCGGACATAGGTGATCAGGCTATGTCCCAATGTCCGTAGTTGAATATTGGTGATCAGTCTATATTCACCCGAGGTGAACGCATTTTGAAATACTCGACGTAGTTACGCTAGCACCATGTCATTCACTTCCAAAATTCATTCCAAAAGACCAAAACAAGGGTCCACACTCAAGGACGAGTCATGAGATTACGTAAGGAAATAGGCGCAATGCTACAACAGGTACGATGCGTAAGCATAAGTATGTCGAAGATACTTTATAGAAAATAGCATAAACAAGTGGATATAAATCATCCAATAACAAGGCACACATCTCATCAAATATGCTAGCAATCAAAGTCACAAGTGAGGCATCAACTTGGCAGACAGGCACGAGTCGATCATAGGGTTAAGTTTATTTAAAAGCGGTTATAGTCTATGTTTTTGAATATTTACTCAGTTCTCTATAACCTGGCACTGACACCAATCGGTAACACCCCCAAAAGTGGTCCAGCGGAAGCATACAAATCACTGGGGTGCTACGTATTGGATCACAACACAAAGTAATAAAGAACAGTTTTACCTCAACCATTTAGAAGAAATTTTCATCATTTAAAAGTATAAAGTTTACATCATTCAAAGATAACGAGAAAAATATAGACCCATAATAAAGTGGTCCCCATATATAAATATCAGAGTCGTGTATGACCATGCCATGCCATTTCCTTGCGCCTCCAAAGTTTAGATATCACCTTTAATCCTGAAAATACATGCTAAAAAGTCAACACAAGATTTCAAGTTGATCACAAGATTTAAAGTTTAAGAAACATTGGGCTACTTTGGTATACGCCTAAAATCGAAAGTAGTTATTATTTCCCTAAGTTCATGGCCGAAACCTTAAGTATTCTAGTTCTGTGTTAGTGTCTACGCAGCCAAGAACTTGTAGGCATCTAAGTATCCATGTAGGTATCAACGTACCCAAGTAGAGTAAGTATAAGTGTACCCAAGTAAAGTAGGTATCAACGTACCCAAGTAAAGTAGGTGGTTACAAGCAAAGCAACTATCTCGTAAAGTAAAGTAGCTACCGGTTTCTAACTTAGGTAATAATAAAATCAGAAAAACATTCATTTGTAAACAATTGTGATCATAGAAAAAGTAAGTAGCATGTATCTTCCCCCATGAACTTTATAAAAACAGTTAAAGTAAAGATGGGGTTATGAACTCACCTTGAAGCGGTAGATCATTTAGCAGAAAATAAGGAATTAAGAGACACTTCACAACGGTAACCGAATGGCTTGACCTATAAGATACGATTTATCTTAACAGTTATGACACGCTAAAATAAAGTAATGAAATTGAGTTCTTCGAAGGATGGTTACATCAACACGAAACGTTGATAAAAGATTTAGCTTTTCAAGTTGTAATAGTTTGGTGGTTGGTTAAACAGAATTAATCGAAAGAATAAGTCAAAGTATGTGATGAGTGGCCTTTTACTCATCATTTTTACCCATAAAAACCCACAAAAACGTCTAAAAACACGGAAATATACCTAATTATACTGCAGATATCCTTGGAGTGTGTTTTTATGTGTTTCAGGTACAAAGGATCGAAAACAGGACCAAAACGGACAGAATTGGGCTCGATTGGAAAACGTGCATTGCAGACGGCCGGAAGATGATTTTCTATATTTTTGAGCCGGGATACACATTTGGGAGTGAGCTTGGGGAATCAGACGGAAAACCTAACCCTAAAACCCAAATTTCCATTTCACCTTTCACAGAACCCAAATAATCGTTTTACCCGTCACCAAAAATCCAAATTCCTATTTTATCCCTCTAAACTTTATTTTTATTTAAAACCAATTATTTTTCAAAAACCAATTTTTATAATTAAAATATTTTACAAAAAAGTTTTAAAGCAAAATCAGAAATTACAAAGTCTATTTTTAAAACCTTTTTAACACCTTAAATAAATTAAAACCCATTTCCTCTCTTACTTTTTAACCCTTCTTCCTCTTCCCTTTTAATCTAAACCCAGAAAAAATAAAAACTCACCCAAACCCAACCTTGGCGCCAAATCCCCTTTGTCTTCATCCTCCCATCACTCTCATCCCCCACTGATTCCCAAGCTCAGTACCCTCCCCCACACCCACATAGGTCATATGCCATGTTGGCAATCCCATAAATCCCCATTGGTGCCCTCAAAGTGGACGGCTTGGATAAATCCCTTGGTGCCCAAGATCAATGGATGGCTGAGATGAAGCTAAAGAAACACAAACAAGCCAAGACCTCTCTTTTGTCTCAGTAAAGAAACACACAAGCTCTCATTTGAAGACCACTTTAGACTAGTATAAATAGAGCTTATTGTAGCCTTCACAGGCATTAGGTTTTCAATAGAGTTTTTAGTTTAATTTATGTTTTTAACTTAGTTGTAATGTTTTATTTTTATGAATGAAAAAAAAAAGTTTTCTTATTTATCTTATTTTTCTGCTTATATGCTAATAAGCACTTGAGTGCTTATTAGTTTTTTTTTTGCTATCTAATCTAAAGTCTCCGTTTTGTCTGCTAATCAGTCTTTGAAAAGAAAAAGCCAACTTGAGTTTTTAAACTTCATTTTCAAAACAGTATACCCTGTAAAGGGGTGTTTGGTTTGTACCTCAACTTGGGTCAAAACAACTCCTACCCACTTTGACTTTACAAGTCAAAGTGGTTTTGAGTTTTCAAAATAGTTTGAGTAAGATTTAAGCTGATTCAAGTTCTTTTGGTAAGTTTTGAAAAGAAAAAAAAAATTGTCTTAAAATTCTGCACAAGAACAGTAGCAGATGCTGCTGTTCATGAGCTTATTTAATAGATTATTCGAAGTCCAAGTTTTGTAAAATCTGTTTTTCTTGCATCCTTATCTAACCATCTCAATTTGTCTTTAGTCCATTTGCACTTAGTTTAGCTTTAGCTTAGTTTAAATTAGCATTTAAAAACTGTCAAAACACACATATCAGCTCACTGTCTCAGCAACTAAAGTGCCCAAGGGGCTTATCTTTTTGATTTTTCTTTTGCTTAATACTTAGCCTTAGATTCTGAAATTTGGTATGCTTAATCTTGGGTTGGTCACCTAGTTAATAGCAATTTTTATTAATTTTTACATTAGCTTATTGATAGCTTAACATCCCCTCAAACCTGCCCCTTAGGACTGCTCTGCTGCAACACAGCAGCCCCCACATCAGCTTGGTACATCCCTTAGTTTAGCTTAATTTTATTGTTCCGTATGCTTAGTAGTAGTTAGTTTGTCATTTATTTTGTTTCCCTAGCCTTAATTACTTTCCCATTAATTAATTTGTAGAGAACGTAATCAAAAACGAAAAATCTCGAACAATTCAAGCATTTTAATAACAAACCTCAAACGACATCCTCAATTCACACCTCGTTGGGACACGACCCGGGTAACCACTTGCCCGGTATCACTTATATCACACTCGTGAGCTTTGGCACGTTAACCCTTTTCCTAAAAGGTTGATTTGTCGATTCTCGCGTATATCTTATATTTGATATATTTTCTCAATCATCAATTTGGCGCCGCTGCCGGGGAGGTTGTGTTGCGACAATATCGTTACGGTTTGACGATTAGTGACTTGAAGAACCTTCCTCGTGAAGTTATTTGCTTTCCAAAAAAAAACCCAAAAACCCAAAAATATTTTCCTTTTCAAAATTTATTTTCTCTTTTATGTTTTTTATTTATCAAAACCATAAAATATTATTCTCATTCCTCTTATCCGTATAATTCTATTTCTCTTACCCTCTTTTTCCGTTTAATTCTATTCTTCTTTACCCTCTGAACCGATAATTCTTTCTTCTTAACCCTCTATATGTTTAATTCTCATGGCTACGATCGATTATCGTCGTTGTTTTCACTGTAAAGGCCGTATGGAAGAGGATCAGCTTTACTGTCTCAATCACGATTGTATATGTGAGCGGTGTGGAAGAGCTGGCGCTAGGAAATATTGCTATTGGTGCGAATTATCCGATAAAAACTCTCTTGATAATTCTCCAAGTTTTTCTGACCACCCACCTCAACCCGAAATACGTTCTAATGTTGGCGAACCCGTTCAAACGTCGGAGTTTCCCCAAGCACCCACCGAGGGTTACGGGGACGATCTTTTTAAACTTCGTGCTTTTAATCACAAAATTGAAAAACTTCAAGCCATGGAGAAAAGGTCGAGAATTAGAGTTGATCATGTTGAACCCTCGATTCCTACTCCCTCTCCGGTGAGGGAAATGGAACCGGAGACCATCACGGAAGTGGCGGAAATTGCTAGCTCTGAGAGCACACCACTTGTCCCACCTCCGGAATCTTCCAGACGTTTCTCAAACGAGGATGATTTCCTTAGGGCTGGAATGAACATGATTGAAAACTACTTTAATGAACTTCGTCAAGGTTTAAATTCGGCAATTACCAAATGTGAATCCTCGTTTTCTACTCCCGAACCCGAGATGCCTTCGTTCGATCAAGATTATTGCTACGGTTGTGGAGACGTGTTACCAAAAGGATTTCGTTGCTACAAATGTATGTGTGAGTGGTGTGGAAACTATCTTACTAATGGATTTTGTTCGATTTGTGCCGAGAATTCATTCGCTTATGATTCTAATCCAAATTCCTTCAATTATCCTCAAAACGATTTCAACTACCCTCCACAGAATTCATACGAACCACAACCGTACTATCAAGATTTCAATGATCCTTCATTTCATAATTTCTCCCCTCAAATTCCTTATTGTGCAAATTGTGGAGGTCCTCATTATGATTACCAATGTCAATCATGGAATCAAAATTACTATGGACCTGATCCTTGTTATAACACTCCTTGTTTTGATAATTTCTGACCCCCACAATTTCCCGTCATTGAACAATTTCCCATCATAGATCAACATCCTCGTGAGAAAAGTATGCTAGAAGAACTTGCCGAAGACCAAACGTCTCGCAACGAAAAATCTATGGTAGAATTACTTGAAGAAGAGGAACGAGCCGCTAAGATTCAAAAATGTCTTGAAGAAATATGAATCGAAGAACGAGCACTTGCAAGACGTGCCCGATGGCTCGCGACTTACATTGACGATGAAGATGATGAGGATTCTATTCAAATGAAGGAATATTATGAAAGTTTGTCGGCCGAAATCACACCCGAAGAGCCCGGTAACTCTCTAAGTATGGGGGACGAGCATCTTAGCACTATTCCAGAAACGGAATCGTCTTGTGTTGAGAACCTTGTCCCAACCCCAAGTGAGTGCGAGGGTATCTTCGATATGATGTGTGATGAGCCTATTGATGATGATTCTTCTTCTCCTACCCCTAATGATTCTGTTGAGATGATCTCCGAGTCTGAAAATGACTATACGTCGTTTGACGATTCCTTATCGTATGGAGACATCGATTTTGTCGACGATTTACCTTCTGAGCCCGTCAACATAGAAGAAGTAAATGATTTTGAGCCAGAAGATGAAGAGATTGAGCCCGATGATATTCAGATCGAGGATGAAGCATTACGTGAAAAATTGTTCAATGTAAATCTCCTCATTTCCAAGATCGAATCATTTTGTGCTAAACCAGCTTCAGCTCCTATCCCCGTAGAGGATAGTGACTCTATCTTGGAAAAGCCCGAAACACTTGAAGCTTTATCCAATGATTCTCTTCCTGAATATGAAGTATTCCGCTTTGATGACGATCATACTGAAACGAAGAGTAGTGGCAATCCCACTTTTCATCTTTCTCTTCCTGAGTATGAGACGTTCACATTTGTATTGCTTCCTTCTTCCGAAAGGAGTAGACCTTTTCATGAGGAGTTCGCCGGTGAACTCGCTCACATCGATCCTCTTCCTCCGGGAATTGAGGACGAGCTTTTTGAGCAAAATGCTCCACATCCTCCTTTATCCATGAGTGACTTATCTACCCTTGAGGATTTTACCGTGGTTGACACTTGTGTTTCATTCCTCTCCGAGGACAAAGTGTTCAAACCCGGTATCTTAACTTTCAAGGGAGTTCACTCTCGGATATTTCTTAAGTCCAACACGGATGTTGTGACTTCTAAAGTGGTGGATAATCTTTTGCCCACCCAACCCACCCGTTGTCAAATATTTGACACTCTTCTTTCTTATCCCATTTCTTCTCCATATCTTAACTCCTACGGGAGTGAAGATACCATCTTTGACCACGGCATTTCTCTTTCTTCTAAGCCGGATATATCTCATCGGAGTGGAACTTTCAGTACATTCAATGTTTATCCAAACTATTTGAATGAAAGTCCGATGGAGATTTTCTCTTCCACTTGCTCCCCCATGGACCAATGAATTCGAGGTCGAGTCAAGCTAGCGACTTCGGTTAACAAAAGCAGTAGCATTTCATGGGTGTCCACCCATGTTTCTATCTTCCTTCTCTTTTCTAACACTAAGTGTGGGGAATACCCCCACTGTTGTTTCTTGTTGTGTGTTTGCTCTCTGTTTCAGGATTCCGTGATCGTGATGATTGATGCGCCTGTTTTCAATCCAGCCGCCCAATATCCGATCTTTTGCTAACGATTATCTAGGGATATCTTTATAAAATCCTTTGTGTGAAAAAAGTTTTCGCTTCCACACTTGGCTAGTAGTATTACCTTTTTCCGTTCTATAGTTTCTACGGCGTACTTTGAATATTGAAGGCAATATTCAATTCTAAGTGTGGGGGGGAATTCTAAGCGAATTTTGATCACATTATGTACCTTCTAGTACCCTAGCACCCCCGTTTTGACCAAAAATTTTAAAAATTTTATCGCTTTAAGTCAAGTATTTACATTTACAAGAAGTGCTTTGCACAAAAATAAAGCATTGATGCTTCGGTAATAGTGATAGTTTAGTCTTGATTCGGCTAGAACAAGGGGAATCCCGACTCTGCTAGAGTGTTGATCTAGCTGCTCTCTTAACAATTAGGCTAAGGTTTTACGCATTGTGCAAATGAAAATGCTAAGCGTGGAGTAGTTGGTTCTCTTTAGAGCTTATATAAGTAATCTATGGCTTTTTCTCCCAGAAGATAACTAATCGGACTAAAATACGTGCTCGTTGTCAAACTTTTGAAAATTCAAATAGTCTTGTTACAATAAAAAGTTTTTAAGCAAAATTGATTTAGAGTTCGAGTTCAACTTTTTATTTAAATTTCCGAGAAAGCATACTTTCTTAAAATCTGAATAATGTTGCAAAATGAGAGTATCGTAAAAGTGCTTGAATGATGCAAAAGTTGCAAGTTTAAAAGTTCAAAGTCAAAATTAAAAAAAAAAAAAAAAAAAAAAAAAAAAAAAAAAAGTTGAAAAATGAAAAATGAAAAAAAAATATGAGTTGCGTGAATAAAAGCACTATGTTGCTTATGAATAAATGTGCGAAACTTGCTTTTTCTTAAATTTAAATCGGAAGTTGAACTCGTATTCGTCAAAGTTGTCTAAAAGTTTGATGGTAATTTGGAAATCCTTGATTTCAAAGATCCCGAAAGCTCCGATACTATTCTCGAGGGTGAAAACCTAGCCTCCTTAAAAGGACAAGTTGAGAAGAAAGTCGCTACATGGAGTGATCTCACCTTTGAATCTCGAATTTCTAAATTATCGTCGGTTGTAATCCATTTAGGTTTAGTTTTAACTTAACGGTAGTTTCGTAAATCTTTGGAATCGAATTCCCGCTAATTCCGGTACTATTCTCTGTGAGGTGTCAAAAGCCCGGTCACTTAAAACTTATGTTTTGGGATGTGCCGAGAAGAAAGCCGCAACATGGAAGAGGCCCTTTCGATCCTTAGACTTTCATCGTTTCCGGTGGGTTAGTACTTTAGTTAAGTGGATAACAACCATAACAAATGTCGATTTCAATGGTCAAACTTTTGAAAATGAGCACACTCACTTAAATTGTATAAATTGCGGGAGTAAAAAGTTAAGTCTCGACTTACATAGATTATTGATATAAGTAGTGTTAGCATTTTACAAAAACGTTTGCACAATAAGTTTAAGCTTGGTTTGAGAGTATAAAAAAAAGATGATGACGATTACAATTCCCCGGAGACACCCATTTTGCGTGAATCCCGTTCTATGATGCCATGTTTTGATAATCAAGCATGTTATTTATTTATGTTCAAATTTAAATTTCTAGTAGTAGAATAAAAAGTCGAAACGGGGTAAACTAGGTATTTTTGATCCTTTCATTACTTCATATAATCGGATTGCTAGGGACTAGCAATTGATAGTGTGGGGGGATGATGAGTGGCCTTTTACTCATCATTTTTACCCGTCTAAACCCACAAAAACGTCTAAAAACACGGAAATATACCTAATTATCTGCGGATATCCTTGGAGTGTGTTTTTATGTGTTTCAGGTACAAAGGATCGAAAACAGGGCAAAAACGGGATGAATTGGGCTCGGATTGGAAAACGTGCATTGCAGACGAAGCCGGAAGATGATTTTCTATATTTTCAGAGCCCGGGATACACATTTGGGAGTGAGCTTGGGGAATCAGACGGAAAACCTAACCCTAAAACCCAAATTTCCATTTCACCTTTCACCCGAACCCAAATAATCGTTTTACCCGTCACCAAAAATCCAAATTCCTATTTTATCCCTCTAAACTTTATTTTTATTTAAAACCAATTATTTTTCAAAAACCAATTTTTATAATTAAAAATATTTTACAAAAAGTTTTAAAGCAAAATCAGAAATTACAAAGTCTATTTTTAAAACCTTTTTAACACCTTAAATAAATTAAAACCATTTCCTCTCTTTTACTTTTTAACCCTTCTTCCCCTTCCCTTTTAATCTAAACCCAGAAAAAATAAAAACTCACCCAAACCCAGACAACCTTGGCGCCAAATCCCCTTTGTCTTCATCCTCCCATCACTCTCATCCCCCACTGATTCCCAAGCTCAATACCTCCCCACCCACATGGGTCATATGCCATGTTGGCAATCCCATAAATCCCCATTGGTGCCCTCAAAGTGAGGCGGCTTGGATAAATCCCTTGGTGCCCAAGATCAATGGATGGCTGAGATGAAGCTAAAGAAACACAAACAAGCCAAGACCTCTCTTTTGTCTCAGTAAAGAACCACAAGCTCTCATTTGAAGACCACTTTAGACTAGTATAAATAGAGCTTATTGTAGCCTTCCACGAGGCATTAGGTTTTCAATAGAGTTTTTAGTTTAATTTATGTTTTTAACTTAGTTGTAATATTTTATTTTTATGAATGAAAAAAGTTTTCTTATTTGTCTTATTTTTCTGCTTCTATGCTAATAAGCACTTGATTGCTTATTAGTTTTTTTTATCACTTACTATCTAATCTAAAGTCTCCGTTTTGTCGCTAATCAGGTCTTTGAACAGAAAAAGCCAACTTAAGTTTTTAAACTTCATTTTCAAAACAGTTAAACCCTGTAAAGGGTGTTTGGTTTTGTACCTCAACTTGGGTCAAAACAACTCCTACCCACTTTGACTTTACAAGTCAAAGTGGTTTTTGAGATTTCAAAATAGTTTGAGTAAGATTTAAGCTGATTCAAGTTCTTTTGGTAAGTTTGAAAAGAAAAAAAATTTGTCTTAAAATTACACAAGAACAGTGTGAGATCTTTAGCACATGTTCATGAGCTTATTAAATAGATTATTCGAAGTCCAAGTTTTGTAAAATCTGTTTTTCTTGCATCCTTATCTAACCATCTCAATTTGTCTTTAGTCCATTTGCACTTAGTTTAGCTTTAGCTTAGTTTAAATTAGCATTTAAAAACTGTCAAAACACACATATCCCGACTCACTTGTTCTCAGTCACTGGCTGACTAAAGTGCCGAGGGCTATCTTTTGATTTTTCTTTTGCTTAATACTTAGCCTTAGATTCTGAAATTTGGTATGCTTAATCTTGGGTTGGTCACCTAGTTAATAGCAATTTTTATTAATTTTTACATTAGCTTATTGATAGCTTAACATCCCCTCAAACCTGCCCCTTAGGACTGCTCTGCTGCAACACAGCAGCCCCCACATCAGCTTGGTACATCCCTTAGTTTAGCTTATTTCAGCTTCTTATTATTAGATATAACTTTTCACATACACGTCATAACATTAACACAAGGTAGCATATAGATGGAATTCTAGAGAGAGAAAGTTAGAGGTTTAGGGAACTTAGTGAGAGAAAGTGAAAGATATTATTATGAGCTCCAACTCTCTACCTTGGGAGGTAGAGAGTATTTATAGTCTTACATAAAACGCCACACATCGGTACGTGGATCGGGCATCTGATGGGTAAAGACCGTCCGTCCTCCACGGTGTTACTTAACTAAATACTACTTAACTTAATATTACTATGACTCTGAGCTTTCTAATGACTACATATACTTGAGGTGACCGACTCTTTAATACCCGGAATTTCTAATTCCTAACAATCTCCCCTAAGGGAGGTCACCTCAATCATGCACTAAAATTACATTGAATACAAGCAGATATGACATTAACAATTGTTCTTGCATTCTTGATGTAGTCCTTTGTTCCTAAGCTTGTAGTCATTGATTCTTCACATTGCATGTTTGGTTACTTCAAGTGGAGGTCTTTTCTTGATCCGCGTGATAATAATTTTGAGCCATCATTTGAGATTATCAGCCATAAAAAATCTCTATGACATCCTTTGTGGTGTTGGTATTATGTGATGTTGTGACTTTAGGACCGACATGCTCACATTATGGATCATGATATCTTCTCATCAGAGTAGCGGAAGCATTTGTTGAATCATGATATTGGCGGCGTAGCGAGAAGCATGGAGTGATAATATCAGAGTCATTGATGCACTAATCATGATTTCTTTTGAGATGAATGTGTTAAGTGAGCATGCGGCTATGGATTGACCGCTTCATTACGAGCATTTGCAAGCGTCGGGCGTACGCATACAGCAGATTAGCAATAAATCGCCGCGAAAGTGTCTTTGATCACTTTCGTTGAATTGAGGTACCGGCCCACGGTTCCCGTTGATCGATACAAATGCTTTGTGATCGGTATAATTCGAAGAATTTCCTTGGCGAGGGTTTAGCGGTTGCTCTAGTTGTTCTCAAACGGAACATCTCAAAGACAACGGTTGAGTGAACCGGCGAATTTGAGTCCACTGATTGATGAAAAGATATTTGAAAAACAATCGAGTATTGCTCAATAGAAATTGTTTTTGCAATACAGCGAAGGTTTTAATGAAAATCAATTATCAATCATAAAACACCTTTTGATTTGAAAAATTAGTACACGGTCGACGTGCTAATGAAAAGAGTTTTAAAGCACAAAGACCGGTTTTCAAAGGTATCCGTCAATCCATAACTGAACGGGATTGATTCAAAAGATTGAATAAGCCCCATTGTTTACGTTCGGTTGTCACATGGTTGTCTGTATAATAGATCTCACATGCCACCTACCAGGAGCTTGTTAGATGTTGGCTCGAGAAGGCTTTCCATCTTCACAGTGAATATGTAAACACATCACTTTCGGATGTTACGGCAATACCACAAGGTTACTGCGTAGGACTCAAGATATAATCTCTCTTTCCACATTGTGTGAAACAGAGAGTCTTCATTGAAAGTGTCCTAATGAGATTTATTGATGATCTCGTGGCTCTAGACTCAATTTGTGCATATTTGGATCCTGTGGGGAGACTAGGGAGAGGGTCTCCTTCTTCAATATCAACAATCTCTAAGAGAAAGTCGATAGATAATGTCGGTTCCCGTGAGAATGAAACAAGTCCTTTTAAGAGGAACTTGAGTGGTTTGGAAAGTTGAAGTGCGGTCGTCCTTTGGGTCCATGGCGTCTTGTCTTCAATACCGATGTTACCATCGGTAGCATATGAATTGAACCGGTTTACGCCTAAGGTTGAATAATTGGAGGGCTATTTGTTTTCACCCTTTTCTCATTCAATTCTTTTTCATTCTTCAACCCCTTGATGCTTACGAGACTTCATAGCTAGAACCTTGTTGGGTTTATTCGATTACTAGCTCGAGTCTTAGTCCGCACTCTTCCCATATCTCATTTTCTCCTTTTATCATCATACCTAAGAACTCTACACTAACTAGTGGATAGTCCTGGGTAGATCCCTCGATTACGGCGGATCATGGGAACTAATACCTAACCTTATCATCCTTATATCACCATACATAATGTAAAGTTGGTTGGTCTTTTTGGTATTGTTCATCTGCCATAGGAACCAATTGAAAACCATTTGAAAATCAATCCGGATACTTGTGATATATTATCAAAGCATTTTGTACTTGAATTGTTTTTGATATTTTTAGAATAAGTGCTCCCCTCAACATGTGCATCAAATGTTTGAAATTGTTTTGCACACGGAGGCAAGAGGAAGAAATTAACTTCTTTGATTACCATTTTCTAAAAAATATCAACATCACTTCCTTGATCAAATCAAGTAGATAAAGCATTTTCGGGAAGGATGAGGTTTTCATGATTTTGCTCCCCTCAATATGTGCCTCGAGGTTTGAAAAGAGTTTTGCACATACTAGAGGGAACATGCACATTGAGATAAGTGATCACGTTTCAAATCATTGTGGTTTAATATAGATGCTCCCCTCAATGTGTGCATGGAAAATTTGAAATCGTTTGTCACTTACGGGGAGGCAAACATGCTAATCACTTAGAAACCATTTATCGAATTATCGGTTTAAATCCTATTTAAATCACAACTTCTCCCCCGATCACAATTATTAAAACATTTGAGATTTGTGATCTCTGTAGATTTAAATTGATTTTGAAAGCTTTTAAGGAGAATTGTGACTTGATTATGAAAGCGTTTTAGCGATAAGGATCGATGTTGAGATTTTAATCTCCATTGGTTAAACATGCATGTACATCTTTTGAAAACAATTTAATGCCAAATAACTTTTTAATTTAATTGAAATCATTCTCCCCTCAATCAATGACATAGGTTGTTGATTGAGCGATAGAGATTTTGACAGATAAGTCGTGATGATTATCAAAAATAGAGACCGAGTTATTTTTCAAAGCATTTAGTTTTCAATGAGATAAATGTTATAGTATCAGAGCATGGAATTTGAAAACATGGTAAAACATGGCTCTGTTCTTTCTTTTAAAACCGGGTTATTGCATGAAAATGACAATAAACCATTGTTTCTCTTTCTCCCAAAAATATTTTTTTTTTTTTGATTTTTTTTTTTAAGAATTCGAACAACATCTAAAGTCCCGTGTCATTCTTTGAATGACAGCACAAAAGACCGTAGATATTTTCGAACCGGAAAAAAAAACATGACAAAAAGACAATATTTTTAAAGATTTTTGAATTTTTGATTTTTATGGATTTATGAAAGTTTTATATTTTTCTATTTGGTTTTATAGGGTTTTATAATTTTGTATTTTGTTTTTTGAATAAGTATTTACATGAGATAGATGAAGATAGACCTTTACTCCTCGTCTTCCTCACGAAGGCGTTTGAGAATATCGGTTGAAGGCTTTTCAAACCAAGACGTGGAAGAATAAACTCAAAGCGTTCTCTTGGAAGAGCTTTGGTGAAGATGTCCGCTAAGCGATATTGAGACCTCACAAAATATAGTTCCACCACACCTCTTTCCACTTGTTCCATGATGAAATGATGTCGAATGTCGATATGCTTTGCTCTTGAGTGTTGAGCGTTGTTGCATGAGAGAGCAATAGCACTTTATTATCCGATCTGAGAGGATTTTGTTGAATTCAAAGCGTAGTCGGATAATTGAGATCTCATCCATAAGATTTGAGCACAACAAGATGACATGGCTATGTATTCAACCTCTGTAGAGGAAATAGAAGTACTCATTTGCTTCTTTGAAGACCAGCTCACAAGCTTATCACCCAAAAGCGAGCACCTCGGATGTACTTCGGCGTGTATCTTGACAACCTGCATGATCGGCATCTGCATAGGCTGTTAGTGACATACCGGTGTCCTTCGGGTACCATAGTCCCATATTGATGGTTCCTTGGAGATACCGAAAGACCCGTTTAAGCGCTTCAAGGTGCTTTTAGTAGGCTTAGCACGGTATCTAGCACACATGCAAGCGGCGAACAAGATATGCGGTCTACTAGGCTGTGAGGTACATCATGGATCCAATCATACTACGATATTTCGTTTGGTCAATCATGATCCCCGAGTGGTCCTCATCTAGTTTGGTTCGATCAATCATGGGGGTGTCAACAAGGTCACATGAATCAAATCCAAATTTCTTTAAAATCTCATTTGCATATTTAGATTGATTTATGAAAATGCCTCAGGGACTTTGTGAAATTTGTAATCCCAAGAAAAGCGACATTTGTCCCATCATTGACATTTGAAACTTAGAACTCATTTCATTAGAAAAGCGATCACATTCCATTGGGTCAGTCGAAGCAAAAATAATATCATCAACATAAATTTGAACATGAGTTAAATGTTTGCACGACTTCTGGTGAACAATGTAGGATCAAGCTGCTCCTTTCTTGAATCCGGATGATAGAAGAAACTTTGACAATGTATCATACCATGCCCTTGGTGCTTGCTTTAAACCGTAGAGAGCCTTCTTGGGCGATAAGCGTGAGTAGGATGCTCTTGATTCACAAATCCTTGAGGTTGGTGGCGTGAGCGACTTCTTTAAGATCTCCGTTCGAAATGCCGTCTTCACATCCATCGATACACTACCATGTTCTTACTAGCGGCGTTAGCGAGAAAGATTCGATTGCCTCGATTCGAGCAACGGGAGCAAAAGATTCTTCAAAGTCTATACCCTCCTCTTGACGATATCCTTTAGCAACTAAGCGAGCCTTGTTCTTCAACACATCACCATGCTCATCAAGTTTTACTTTGAAGATCCATTTGAGAGCTATAATCATAGCACGATGCTGGGCGGTACTAACTCCCATACATTAAGTCGATCAAACTCATGAATTTCTTCTTGCATGGCATTGAACCGGTTGTCTTCATTCATGGCGGTTTTAACATCTTTTGGTTCGATCTTAGAAAGTGCGGAGTTGAAGAAACACCATAAGGCATCGGTTGCAAGTTGTTTCGGGTTGATCTGAGGGCGAGAGGATTTCCAATGATGTTGTCTAATGGATGATCGTGAGTCCATTTTCTAAGGTGTTCATGTGGCGGTTGTTGAGGCGAGGTAGGCGAGTCGATGTCTCACGAAGAAGATGGTTACGATGATGATTCGGGAGTAGCAAATATGTTTTCAAATGGAGCATCCTCAGGAGTAGCAAAGGGATTAACTTCATCATTGATGCGAGAAACATTTCCATGATGTACATTTGAAGAATGATGATTTGTTGATGAGGCGAAGGATCGGCGGGTGCTTCTTGACTTAAAGATATTGAGACAGAGGGATTGACTTCATTCACAGGAATATGAGCATCCTCATTGCGGGAATCATCACCTCATGAGTGTTTGAATCATACAGTTCATCAAACATAGGATCAAACAATTTCTTTACATCATCTTGAGATGGAGGTACATATGGAGTTTCTTGAGTAGAGTTTGGAACAAGAGATGAACCAATGGGACTGTCTTGAAGTCGCGGGTCTGGTGGATTGTCGGGAGCCATTTGACGGTCGACTCATCAAGCGTAGCGTGAATGGTTTCCATGATATTTCGGGTTCTTTTGTTATAGATTCGGTATCCCTTTTTGTTTGGTGCGTATCCTACAAATACTCCAATGTCGGCTTTAGCCCTAAGTTTCCCTAAGTCTTGACCCTCATTAGTTGGATAGCACAATGCACCAAACACACGAAGGAAAGAGATTAGGTTTTATGTTGTGGACAAGTTCATATGGAGTTTTTCCATGTACGGTGTGGATTAGGGAGCGATTTTGTGTATAGCATGCGATGGCGATTGCTTGACCCGAGAAACATTGGAACCTTTGAGTAAATCAACATTGTTCTAGCGGCTTCAACGAGTCGATTTAGTCTTTCAACTACACCGTTACGTTGAGGAGTTAGTGAAACACTTCTTTGATGGTGATTCCAAGCGCTTTCATAGAATTCATTAAGTTGTTTGTTGACAAACTTCGGTTCCATTATGCGATTCGACAATTACGGCGGTTTTGTTAAGTCGAACTGCTTGTTTGATGAGTTTGATGATGATATCGGGAGTTTCATCCTTTGTCCTTAAGAACTTGACCCAGGTGAATCTAGAGTAATCATCAACCACAACTAACACATATTTCTTCCCAAAGATATTATGTACCCTCATTGGTCCACATAAATCCATATGAATCATATGAAGAACTTACGTGGCGAGTTAGTAGGTTTGGGTTTATGGGCATATTTCTTGCTTTTTCCCAATTGACATCTTTGAACAAAGATGATCCTTTTCATACTTTAGTCTAGGTAAACCTACAACTAGGTCCTTTATGGAAAGATCGTTGATGGTGCCGAAGTTCAAGTGATTGAGACGACGGTGCCATAACCATGACTTTGTTTTGAAGCCTTTGATAACAAGCGGATTGGAGAAGCCCTCATCATGTCATCGATAGAGATGGTGTAAAGGTTTGACCCACGAGTTCCTTTTAGCAGTTCCTTACCATTAAGATCTCTAACAAAGCGGTATGTTTTACGAAGGCAACTTCTAGATCGAGTCACGAAATTGACCAGCGAGAGAGCAGTTATGACCCAACCCTTCCACATAGTAGACTCTCGAGATGACACTATCACCAACAACATAATCTCCATAACCCATAATAGCACAGAAATGATCATTACCAAATCTAACAGTCCCGATGAACTTGCTCACGAAGTTCATGAGCGCGACCGGTCTCGGTCATATGCTTGGAGCGGCTGAGTCCGGTACCACGAGCGATTTGAGCGATCTGCGGTTGAACCTGACAAAAATGGATAACTGGATAATTGGGATCCCCATGCAAGAATGGGTTCCACTTGGTTAGTAACGATAATTGGAACACCCACATCGAGAATCGAAACATCCATATCGAAGTAGAAGCAATGGAATCATTGGGAATAGATGCAATCTTTGGTGTATGCGTATTTGCCCTATTCAAAGTATGTTCACTTCTTAAGGGAATAGTTCTACCGGTAGGCATCCATTTTCTAGTGGGCATAATCTTAGCAGTGTGAGAACAAAGCTGATTATTCTTATGACCAAAAGGTATCCAATAATAACCTATCTTTATAAAAGTTCTTCTGTGGGTTTCCACTTTGTTTTCTAACATCTTTCGTTTTGCCTTTTTGCCTTATTTGCACGATTATTAGCATTAGCAATTTTAGCGGGCATTTGACATTAGACAAAGCATTCACACCACATTCATGATTAGCAACGAAATTCAAGCATGCGGCATTACAAGGTTTGCAGATAGTATCGAATTGAATTAATTACTGATGCGCCTAAGGCTAATATTAGAATCAACACGATTCGTTTTATTCAACTCAAGCCTAAAGTTCCTAGATTGGTCTTCTACTCTCTTCCAATGCACATTCTTAGCTTGCAAGGTCCTATCATTCCTTGTATTGTCTTGAGACTTTGACACCTTTCGCTTTAAAGTCGATTACTCTGTAGAGGGAATGGAAACATTAGTTGGTTGATCTAATTTTTGCATTCTTGAACTTGATGTGCAAGGATCTGAAGTACTAGAAGGCACATTAGTGTATACTTTAAGGCTGTGATTTGAGCTTTTGCGGGCACACTAAAGTTCACTTTCTTAGCACTAACATATCCGGAATCTGAACTACTTGAAGGCACATTAGTGTTTCCTTTTTTAAGACTGGGCATAGAGCGGATTTCCTGCTTGGCACTAGGCATAGAACAGGGCATCACAGCTTTGCCTTTTCACCTAAGGTTATGGATTTGGGACATGTTGCAATTACACATTCTAGCAACTCTTGAGATCGTTTGGCATGGAGGCAAGCAAACCTAATTTCACTATCAAGAGGTTTGTTAATGAAATCCTCTTCGACAATCTCACGGAGACATTCTAGACTATCCTTAAGGTGAGCACAGTATTCATGAAAAGCATGTTCATTATTCCTAAGATGAGGAGGAATATATTTAAGCATCACGATGTATTTGCATCTAAGGGTGACTTTGAGACAACATTCTTATTGAAAACAAGTGGCGGTTTCCCATTTCCACGACTTCTTAGATTCTCAATTTCCTTTTGTAAAGACGTTATTTTTTAGTTGTTTTGGTCACGGGTGACTTTCATTGAATCATATAACTCTTTAAAATGTCGTTTAACTTTTTCATTTTCTTCTAGAAAACTCTCGTTTTCCTTTTGTAAGGCATCAACTAAGTTTTGAAGATGAAAAGTTTGAGAATTCGGAGAATCTAAAGAAGGAGGGATTTGGGAGCCTGTCTTATTGTTCGTTTGACCCTTTAATTGAGAGATTTGGGCTTTCAACTTTCGATCGTGTTGCGAGCTTGAATCATTTCATCACGTTTGTTAATTTGAAAAGCGCATCAAACTCTGGAGCATCTGGCGATGTCTTGACATTTGAAGTTTTAACATTTTCTTTAAGATGTTGATATTTTAGTTGTAAATTAAAATGCTCAACTTCGAGTTTAGAAAAATGTTTAACCAAATTGTTGTGATCATCTAGTTCAATTTTCTCGTTTAGTTCAGAATTAGTTTTTCAAGCTCAATGACACGATCATGGGAGACTTTCAGGGCCACAGATAGTTCATGAAATTTGGAAGCATTAATAGAGCAATTTGAAGCGGTGAAAAAGATATCTTGAGCAACACATTGAGTAATAAGAGTCTCATTTAAGGTATGCAAGTTCTTCCTCTCAATCTCATTATATTTTAGTGCAGGCTCATAATCACTAACTTCAACTACCATTGCATCAAATTCCTTTTCCATTTCTTTAATATCGATTTTGTCCCTTTTTTAAGACTCTCAAAATGATCTTTTAGTTGTTTAAAGAAAGGCATGACCTCGGTTAAATAACATTCTTTCATTTGCTCAAAACCCCTTTCCCCTTGATTATCCGATGGGTGTGATCCTTTTCTTACAAGTTTTCTCAAAATCGGTAAATAGTTGAAGAATAACATATTGAGTGATTAAGGTCTTGCTCTTAGTGGCAATAGTTCTAGGAACTAAATGCATTGGTGTATTTGGAGGATACACGGTCGCTTTAGGGAATTTCCTACAAGGGGGATTCTTTTCAACAAGATTTTGACTTTTGCAAGTCCATATCCTTTTTCGAACACTTGTTGGGGTCGGCAATGTTTGAGGCTTAAACATGTTCAAGGAAATCCAGTTTTCCTTCTTGTAGTCATGGGGAGTGATAATAATCTTTTTCTCTTTGCATTTGGGTCATCTAGTTTTTGTTCATCCTTTCCTAGTGACTTCATCGATTTCTTATCTTCCTCGGTGCACTCAAGCGCAACTAGGTTTCTGCATAGGCTTAAGAATTTCATTACCATCATAAAGCACCTTATGAGCATTTCTAGCCTTTTTAATTACCTCTGGATTAGGTTCCTCAACAAGGGGAATGCTATGCTTATAAGCTTAAGACTTCGATGTTTAGTGACCATGTGAGCGGTCTGAATGGTGTTTCCTTGTATGTACAACTTGTTCTCAAGTTTGTTTTCAAAGTTTTCAGATTAGAAAAATCTCTCAAGAGTTTTGATTCCTTTGCATTAAATTCTTGCTTAAGCATTTTCACATTTTCTTGAAGTTCTTGTTTTTGTTTAGATGTTTTAGAGAGTTTTTCTTGCAAGGAATTTAATTCTTGTTTCAATACTTCTTCTCTAAACTTACTTTTTCTAATTCCTGTACTTACTTGGTTATCCATTTCACGCTCACAGTGGTCAACTCAAATTTTGCCCGTTGTTCATAAATAGCAACACGTTCTTTATAGGCATTTAGTTCAGAAATAATGGAATCATCGGGGGCACATGCAGTGTATTCATCAAAAACATAGTCATTGTTGATTGCAGAAGATGCATCACTTGGTACAACTTCACTTTCACTTTGTTTCACATATTGATCATATGGGACAATATTGATATTACCCATATTTTCAATATTTGATTCAATAGTTTGAGTTGATTGTACTTTGTCATGCATCTGGTGCACATCAGCATCATCGTATAGTTTTAATACCTCGGAGATGAGCTTGTCATGGGATGGCCCAACTAGTGATGAAGAAGAGACCTTGGGAGAAACCATTGGAGAAATGCTAGCCATAAAAATTGTGTGTGCCGTAGGTCCATCATCCACATCAGTCGTATGCATCACGGTCGGCTGACTTGAAAGGCATTCGATGATTGTGACCTATCTCTGAATAGGCGCTCATCCACATCGCATCATAGGTCTTGGCATTGCCCTCGGCAAGAAACAGCAATTCCTCTTCATTGAGTAGCACCATTGTCACGAGCTTGAGCGGCGGCATCTTCTCTCTGAAGTAATCGGCGTGCAGTAGGCTTTGGAGATGTCAGTTCCTTGCAATGTGTCCCTCTCCACCACGGTTATAACATTTGATGAGCTTAGTTTGACCTTGGTTACCATTCCTTCCTCGATTATGGTTTCCAACATAACCTCTCCGGCTCCACCTCGTCCACGATCATCTTGTCTTTCTGGCTGGTTGCACCACGATCCTTCCATCTTTAATAGTGGCTTGATTGTGTGGGTTAGATCTGATTCGAGGTTGTTGTTGGTTTGTGGGAGAGTATTCATGTTTTGAGTGATGAGAAGAGCTAGTTGATTAATGAAGCTACCAGCGTGAGTATCGGCATCGGCTTGTTTGTACATAGGATCAGGAATGAGTTTGTGATTACCATTACCCAAGGGTATGACTTGTGATGCTTTGGTTGTGATTCGATGTTTGAGTAGAAATTTGTAGAGTCATTAGGCGAGCTTGTCTCTCCACTGGTTGGTTTTGAATTGATTGAGAATTAATTTTTCAAACATAGCATGTCTCTCATTCTGAAGGAGGAAGGCATAGAGTTGCTCATAGTTTGTATTCTTCAATCCTTTAGTGAGCTTCACAGGTAACAAACTTGTGCCATTAGGGATTCATGTTGTTCACAAATTTTGAGTTCAACTGAATGTTAGGCATAGTCATTCGGATGTTCCTCATGTCATTAACTAACTTATGAAATCTCACATAGTACTCATAGACACTCTCATCGGGTTTCATCTTGAAATGCTCAAATTCGTCATAGAGTTGGGATTCTCTGTCTTCCATAGTTAATTGAGAACACGAGAGAAGCATCTTAACATTGTCCCAAAGCGCCTTAGCATCGTGTTATGATTGATCGGCTTGTAGATGTCTTTAGGAAGACCTTGAAGAACAATGTTTGAAGCCACGATATCGCATCAAATCTCTTTTTATCCTTATCATCAAGCTCATCATACATCTTAGGTCTGTCTATTCCGTAGACAGGAGTACCATCTGCATTAGTATCAAGTATGTCTCTAGTCGTCTCAACTTGATATGGTCCTTCATCAATGGATTTGAGAATGTTGACACCATTTTCCTTTCCAAGGCAATACAGTCTAATTCGTTGAGCCCAAGAGTCGTAGTCGATTCATCAAGCATGGGTGGGCCAGTATCTGAGCCATTTGCTTGAACATCTTCGACAGCGATGGAGATACGATGGGAGCGTTGGTAGACATGTTAACAGTTATACGGGATTTTATAGCTCTATGATTAAACAGGAAATGGATTCTTTCACGGATTTTCTTGAATCAAGAGAAAAACCGTAAACAATCACTCAAGACTCTAGATGATAAAATACTAAATAGCTAGAAGATAATGCACTAAGTCGCTAGAAATTAATGCACTAAGTCGCTAGAAATTAATGCACTAAGTTAAGCTAACCCTTAATTAGCTACACCCCTAAGTTAAGCTAGAGTCCCAAGTAAGCTATGAGAAAAGCAAGTTAAGCTAAGTAGTAACTTCGCTTCTGAGACCAAGTTAAGCTAATCAAATTTTGGCGACAATTAGCTACACAAGTAAGCTAGAGACACAAGTCGCTAAAGAGCAACTCTCTTGACCAAGTTAAGCTACCACAAGTAAGCTACCGTAGTGGAGAATCCACTACTTGTACTTTAACTCGCTAGATCTAACTCGCTAGCTCCAACACCGTAAGTCGCTACAAAAATGTGAAGCAAGTCGCTACCAAGAAAATATTCCGTGAGCTAAGTTAAGCTAGCTTGAAAAAACTATATAAACCTCACTTTTCAATCCAAAAACAACCCAACCAAGATGATTCAAGCTTACCAAATGAAAACCTAAACACTTTTGATGATTCTAAACATAAAAGTACAACCAAAATCGAAACTTTAACACTAGAAATCAATCAAATGATGCAAAAACCACTAAACTTTTTCAAACTCAAAAACCACCTAAAACCACTAGAAATCCAAAGATGTGTAAGATATGATCTAACCATGGCTCTTGATACCAATTGTAAGATATAACTTTTCACATACACATCATAACATTAACACAAGGTAGCATATAGATGGAATTCTAGAGAGAAAGTTAGAGGTTTAGGGAACTTAGTGAGAGAAAGTGAAAGATATTATTATGAGCTCCAACTCTCTACCTTGGGAGGTAGAGAGTATTTATAGTCTTACATAAGCGCCACACATGGTACGTGGATCGGGCATCTGATGGGTAAAGACCGTCCGTCCTCCACGGTGTTACTTAACTAAATACTGCTTAACTTAATATTACTATGACTACGAGCTTTCTAACGATTACATATACTTGAGGTGACCGACTCTTTTATACCTGGAATTTCTAATTCCTAACATTATTAGCTTAATTAGGGTACTTTAGTTTTTTATTAGTCCCTTATATTAGGATAGCTTATCTTTAGCTTGTATCCAGCTTATTAGAGTCTCCTTAGAATAGCTTTTGATCCCTTTATGCTTATTTCCCATTTCAGCGTAGGATTCCCTTAACTGCTTATCTTCCCTTTTTTGTGTGTTCCCTTTAGCTTATCTGAGCTTATTCTAAATGCATGTTAGCTTATTGGTTAAACTTTGCTCATTTATTGGTTTTTGGTGCTTAAAATCTGTCAAAAGAATGCTTATTTGGTTGTGTGTAGTACTGATGTGAATAAGCAGTATCCAACTGCTTATTTCACAAGCTTGGATAAAAAGTTTTTACAAAAAAGTCTTATTTTTGTCTTATAAACAAACTGCAAAAAGAAAAATTTGAAAAAAAAATGTTTACAAAAAATGCTCTTGCTGGGATTTGATCTCTGGCCACCCAGCTCACCACACACGCTCTCATCCATCTGCCCTAGGGTCTTTTACTGGTAGAAGCTTGCACTCTTAGTTATTTAAATACAATTTCAGTTTTTTCATTAGTAGCTTATTTCACTTTTTAACTGCTTATTTACAAAAGCAGTGCCACCTTTTTAGATTTTTCTTAGAATCAGTTATGTTCAAAGTAATTTTAGTGAATTTTTCAGAATTTTCTAAAATGGTTTAGTATTTTTTATAATTAAATTAGATTAAATTAGTTTTTAAATCGTAATAAATAATTTAAAAGTCAAAAAAATACCCGGCTTTTTCCTAAAATTATTTTTAGTAGTTTAGAACGTAGGAAAATTAGTTTAGCACCAGTAGGACTTAAATTGCATTATTTTCACTTTTGGAGCTCGGGATTAGCCCGGGTTTTTACGTTTTTGTATATTAGCACCCTAGGACTTAGTTTAGCTTAATTTTATTGTTCCGTATGCTTGGTAGTAGTTAGTTTGTCATTTATTTTGTTTCCCTAGCCTTAATTACTTTCCCGTTAATTAATTTGTAGAGAACGTAATCAAAAACGAAAAATCTCGAACAATTCAAGCATTTTAATAACAAACCTCAAACGACATCCTCAATTCACACCTCGTTGGGACATGACCCGGGTAACCACTTACCCGGTATCACTTATATCACACTCGTGAGCTTTGGCACGTTAACCCTTTTCCTAAAAGGTTGATTTGTCGATTCTCGCGTATATCTTATATTTGATATATTTTCTCAATCATCAGTATGTAACATATACATCTTTATGAAAATAAACAAGTATATAGTTCGTAGTATGAATTATATAATAAAGATGAACAACCCAAAATAATCAAAGTGTATATAATACATGGCATGTATTATATATAAGAAGGAATGAGAAAATAAAATAGTCAAAGTATATAATACATTGCATGTATTATATAAGAAAATAGGAAAATAAATAAAATAATAAAATTCGACACGTTACCAAAAACCTCAAAATGATGAAATAAATTGTTTCCGTATAGAAGAAAACACACGATTAAGTGTTATAAAATAAATAATATAAGTTTTAAAAGTTTTGTAAATTTTTATGCTTTCTTCTTTTTGTCGGAATTTGTGAAAAGTATAATTTTGTGAAAATATTCTAAGTATAGAAATTTTAAAAAGTTTCGGCATGACCCGTTCGTATATAGGACGTTTCCATATTTTTCAAAATCGTTAATTAACTAATGAAAACTATCCGACAAAGTCACAAGTATCCGTTTCAACAATACATACTCTAAAATATCAATTTGATACAATACCAAAAGTGCACATATAATCAATATCGGCTATTTCATATACTCACTATTCTAAACATTATTTAACCATGTTAACCACCAAATATTAATTAACAAAGTTTGAAAAGATGAAAAGATTAGTTAAGTAATTAATTACAAGTTAGAAGAAAAAACCCTTTTTATAAATCCTAAATCTTTAAACTCCAAATCTTGAAAACACGATCAAAAGAAGCAAAAGAAGCGGCAACGGCACGACAACGACGGTGGGTGGCCAGCGGTGATGGTTGTGGTTTTTGAGAGAAGGTAGAGAGAATTCTAGAGAGAATGAGGAGATAATGATGTTTCGGGGTGAAGTGAATGAAAAAATGAGGTAAGTTAATTCATATAGTGGAAGAAAAAGATGAGGGAGGGGATTCTTGTCTCTATTTTCTTTTCGTCCATCGTCAAAATGCTAGTTTATAGTCCGTAAAAATTACACCCTTAACTCGTAAAAATATAATTTTTTCAAAAGCTAATATATTATTAAAATAACTTCGAAACGAGTATAAATACGACTATATTCACCGAAAATATAAACACTATAAATTGGACTTGCGGTGTATATTACTGACATGGACCATTATTGTAATTTTTGTAAAATAAGGGTTCGAGCCTCGTTTAAGCTCGATAACATTTGATTCAAGACACGAAATTTAGACCATTGAGTTTAACATAATTTTTCCACGAAGATTGAGTATTCTTATAACTAGTATCTCATAAATGTTATATAAATCATATTCAAAATGTTTATTATCTATTGTGTAGTCTTGGGGTATCACGGGTAGGCTTTGTCCATAGAATAAACCCTTAACTTGAATATTCGCGTTTTTAACAAAAGTTTTCGAATAAAATCTTAAATAACTTATTTAATCATGTTTTCTTTAGTTAATTTGTGATAATTAAATACAAATTTAATTATTATCTTGTCAGTACGCGTTACGTGCCGTCTTTCGTTATACGTGAAATCGTTATCTGTTAAATAATCGAATGCGATCGGAATGCTCAGAAGGTAATAATATGAAAATAAAATTTATTTTTGATTAAGGAAATTTGTCGGTTGACTACCGGTTACGCAGTAACTGAATTTACGCAACATTAAACGTTAAATAGTCAAAAAGTCTAAAAGTCAAAGTCAAAGTCAAAGGGTAAAATAGTCATTTAAAGTTCCAAATATTGTCGGTAGTTACATTATACCTCCATAATATTTTCTCTCCAATTATCAATAAACCAACATCCACAATAACATTAAGCGTAATAATTTAACAAATTAGTAAACTTATAATACACTTACAAGTCGTCCATCTTTCCAGAAAGCTATAGTCATCTTTCTGTAAAACGCCCTTTTGATCTTGATCATGGACATTGTGAGACGTCCAGTTACACATCCAGTTCATCCGACGGACATCAAAGTCTGAAATTAATAATACAAAATTAGTTATAGATAATTTAAAATGTTACATTGATATCATATACACGATGTAGTTAAAGTCAATAAAGAAAAACATACCATACTCATGTCTTTCGTGACAAAGGACATTCATGGCAATTTAAGTGGAGTATGTTTCCACTGTTGTGATGGCCCCTTCATCAGGTTCAAAATAGCATGACATTATATTGCCTACCCGGATCAGCCTGAGTAAACACCAACCACTTACCAACTTCCATTTTCAAGTCTTTAACAAGTTTCATCCAAACAAACCCATACAAGAATAAGTGTACATATCAACCATACCAATCTTTTGAACTTTCCACTATTAATTCGTACTCAATGGCGTTACTAGTAACCATGGCCGACTTTTTAGGGGTTGGACCATCGAGATATTTTAGAAAATCTTCTGGCAATGACTGTATATAAAGAGATTTGTCTGTAACTGGCACTAAACATCGCCAAAACTGAGAGCTCTATGGTTTGTAATTGTGAAATTCCTCCCCATTCTCACTGTAGCAAGTTAAATAAAAGAAGTCCTCACCCTCTTCTACAAAATATATGTACCTAACACCACATGACGTGAGGTTGTGCATAACAAAATCATTCCACTTAGGTCCCTCAACCGCACAGAGCAACTCTGACACTCTCTTAACACTGATTTTCCATCTAACGCCCGTACAATTAACTAGGTATATAGAACGATTGCCATGATAGGAACCTCCTGAAATGTAGTCCTTATGCAATTGTTGTATGTCAATATTAATTTTTAACATTATGAATTTTTAAAAACTAGTTTCTTACTGAAATAACACTTAAATTCATATATATGGTGTTAACATACAAATTCATCCAAAAGCTTATTAGCATCGTCCACCGCGCACACAGATTGATTGCCAGACATTTTACTGCATTAACGATTAAGATTAACACAAATAACGTTTGAATGAAATAATAAAAGTAAATATTCTTACCTGGTATGTGTGTTGTTTGATTTTGCACGTCTGCTAAGTTCAGATGGTATATGTTTGTGGGTGTGTGATTTGATCTGTTGAAGGAAGGTAGAATGTGTTTGTGTGTGTGATTTGATCAGGTTATAAGCGACTAAGTTTGTTTGTGAAAAATGTCCTCGTCGATTATCGTGCCCGGGATGATAGCAGGTGGGTGTTAAAGGCGGGAATAGTGAATTGACAAAATTACCCTCACGTGCAACGCACGTGATGACTAACTAACGAGATTTAGTAACGAGTGTTAGCCAAAATCCTGAATTTGCAACTACAGCAACCGTTAACGGGCCATTCTTTCAAAAGAATTGAAACGTTAGAGGCATTTCTCGCAATTTTTTTTAGACCATTTCTCGCAAAGATCAAAAAGTGTAAGGACATTTTTTGCAGTTTACTCTATTTTTTTTTATCTCTACCGTTGGAATAAAGTAGATTAAAAGGCCAAGATGAGATAGTTTGTTGTTTAGATAATTCATGAATGTTATGGATCTCACTTCATGACAGTATAAATTATTGTTTATTTTTTAATATGAAATTGATATAAAAATTTGAAATATAATATTAATTAAATATAATAAAAATTATTTGGCTCTTACATTTATAAGAAAAAACAAAAAATAAGTAATAAAGAAAGCTTGAAGCATAGTTGTTAAGATTCCGATCTTGATATTAAGATCTTAAGATTTTACGATTTTACGAAAAAAAAAACGATCCAGATCATATGTACGATCTTAACGGCTTAAGATCTTATAGGATCCCCCGATCTTGACCATAGGATCTTAAGATCTACTACGATTCGATCTTACTTTTCTTAAACAACAAACTAAAAAAGCACAAATTTATGGTTTATGTTTTTATATAATTTAGTGAACAACATATAATTTTTCTTAAACATTACATATTCATAATTTATGACAACATTTCAATGAAACATTCATATAACTTCGTGTTTATAATATATAATAATTGATAGATTTGAATAATATTATAAAGATCATTAAAAAATGACATTATAGTAGGATCTTAGGATCCAGATCCGATCTTACGATCACGATATTGCAAAGACGAAAACGATCTTAGGCAGGATCCCGATCTTAAGAACGCTGGGTTGATTTACATGGGTGGCCCACCATTTCCATAAGTTTTTTTTGTCAAAACCCACATATACCTTATGGTTTCATCGATACCCTTATCTATGAAAATTTTATAATACCTTTCTTACATATCTAACAAGTAAAGTTGAAAGTGATTTCATAACTTTGATTCTATACCCTCATAATAGAGCGATACTCTTGCCACCATATATTCAAGTGGCACATTTGTGTCTTGAACATTATACGACATAGCAATATGCAGGTGATTTTATACCGTAACTTTTAAATATAAGAGATGCAATATATATTTCTTATCTTTCTACTGAATGGAAATGCAAACATTATTTTTCTTTATATAAAAATAAGGTTAGGGGTAATAATTGGAAAAAGATGTGTCTTCAACTCCTTTACCCGCGTCTATCACCATTATCCTTACCCCAAACGACGCATCCTTCATGCATAAAATGGGATAGTCGCTTTAACGACCGATTGACCTGTGAAGGTGTGGGCGTGTCTGTAATTTTGTTTTCATGAGGTATATTTGAGTTGTGTTCAGGCCCCCCCCCCCCCCCTAAATTCTCTCGATCATTTACTAGTTTTTGAGTAAAGTATGTAATTTGTTAATAACATATTTTACATTATAGCCCTTTTAAAATATGATAACAAAGCATAATAGCTCATAAGATGTCAATGTTTCCAAAAGGAACCCTCATTCACATCATTCAAAAATTAGTTTTTGAGTTTTTTCCAGAAGAATTCACTAAGGTTTCATTACTTTATTTTATATGTTACTTGTTTAAGGATTTTTGTCTTGTTTAAACTTGAATGAATCATATGTAGTATTTCTTTGACTCTCGATTAATAGTAACAGTTAAGAATGTTTTTGAATAAAACTTCATAGGAGAAAAATAAATTTTACGTTAGAATGTTTCGGCCCCCCCAAACGATATGCTCAAGCTCCGCCATTGGTTGTGTTGTTAAATTTGTTATTACATTATGTTGATGGTGATGTTAATTAGGGAGAGAAAATCTAATGTAACACTGAATGAATGGGCATCTTTACGTCATCTTTTAATTCACTATTAACACTGACCTAACATTATATTTCTCATACTTAAGCTGAACACAGTGGTGACCTCTATAACACCCCCAAATTTGGTTTAGCGGAAGCATACGTGTTGAGGGAAATATTACGAAATTGGAGATCACAACACAAGTAATAAAGAACGGAATACATACTCCGTTTGATTTCATAAAATAATTTTAAAATATTATCTTACAACATTGTTTGGATAAAATGGGTACATCCCATAAGTTCAGTGGTCCCAATTTAAAAAGATCATTTTGTGTAAAAACACTTCTTTAGATATTTCTACGACCATTTACCGCCTCTTGCCTTGCATCCATGATCACAAATTAAGCACCTGAGAAAATATGCTAAAAAGGTCAGCTAAAAGCTGGTGAGTTCATAGGTTTAAATTAAAACAGTAAGTTTGAACCATAATCAAGTCATATAATCATTATAAAGAATATAATGATATATGGATGAAAGTATATTACGTTAGCTCTAAGTTCATGCAACCGATACTACGACAGTTTCTGTATGCTAAATGATATCATACAATATATAGGCCCAATGCGAGTGTTTTGTCCCTCAACACTCGATTCCGACATGGTATACGTTTCGCCTTGGCCTAAGCAGGGCCAACCGAACGGAGGAGTCACCCTCAATAGATCTACTTATACATTCGCGCTTCCCAATGGGGAATTGACGGTTCATGAAAAAGGGGCATTCTCTAGGGACATAAGGGCTTAGGCTAAACCACGTAATAGTAATCATGCAATAGTTTAGGTCCATAAAAGGTTTTGCACATTTTCTCACACCAAAAGTATAAAACAGTTTATTAAGTAAAAGTGGGGCTATGAAGACTCACCTTAGCAAATGTGAATTCCAAAAGTGGGATTTAGTGATTGTTGTGGAGCGGCACCGACACGCGACTTAGATAAGGAGGGTAATGTTTTAGTTCATTGTTTTAAGTGTTACTTACTTGAAATAGTTCAATCGTTTTTATAATTGCAATAAAACTAAACTTAAGTTTGTAAACATGATTAAATGGTTTTACTAGTAAGTATACGAAGTATATATATATTTTTCATGTTGACATTAATATGGTTTTAAAATCCGTAGTTTGATTTGAAAAATAATTACAATGTTCCACTAATAAGTATATAAATGTATATATACTTATTTAAGTTGACACAAAATGGTATTGTCAAAATTTTATAATTGATTTATTTTCTAATTGTTTTTAGAAAATACTCATTTTAAAGTTGGAGACTTCTAAATTTACCATGTGATAAAATGATATAGTAGTCATCATTGTTTATTAAAAATTGGTTTTTAATGTTTATAATTCTCGACTAGAAATTACTTGACATAAATATGTCTATGCAAACACATTTGGCGTTTGAACTTTGACGTGGACCTTATTGAGTAAATCATGTTTTTAATTATTTGTTTCTTGTATTGACTTTTACACTTGATTACTTGTCGATACAAATATGTTTATATCTAAGTTAGAAGATTTGAATACGCGGAAATGAGTATATTTATCATTGGACTACCGGTTTATGTTTCGAGTTTTATGTCTTTGATACGATGGAATCATGTAAACAATCATTCGATGTCACAATGGGCTGTGGCCCGCCTTGCGTTACGATTTGGGCTCAGGCCCGAAGTGGGTTTTACATGTGGGAAAAAGGGCTTTAGCCCATGGATGGGTTTAGGAAGGAGTTCTTGGGCTTTGGCCTAAGCAATTCATAAAGGTTGCTAGAAATTCATTGATGGCCTATTTCTTTGTTATTATTCTTGCTTTGTAAATTCGCGAGAAAATTTCTTGAATCAAAGGAAATAATGTGTGGCACGACTAGACACAAGGAGGTGGTCGAGAGTTTCGGGTTCGACACTAATGCGTCTACTACAAATCTGTCTCGAGCCATTGCTACCATTTAGGAGTACTTGGAGACCATATGTTAACTAAATATGCTCGATCAAGGAAATGATAAAACGTACACTAGTTGAGTACTACTCAAAATGTCACCACTAGCATTCCTTACTTTCGACAGTAAAAGACCAAACTAACATGATGCCAAAGACAACTTAAGTTCTAATGTGATAAAACAAGAATAGCATTCGTCAAAACACCATGGTTATCAGCATCACGAATACTTAACTCTTCTAGTTCTCGGTGTCTACATCTCGACAGAATCAGGTGAACATACTAGTGACGAGGGCAATCCTAACATGACCAAGTTAATTTTCAAAGTGACACTTTCCGTTATCATAACACAAGATTTCGACCACGGTTTAGGAGATGTCTCGTATGTCACTTTTCATTCTAAATTCGACACTAGTAGATTGGACAACAAGTAGTTTGACAACAAATTTCAGATACTATTTCAATGTGACTCGAACTTTTATAAATCTTAACTTCTAGTTTTCTTGCTTTTCATTACCCTCGACGGAATAGTAACAACAAACCAATGACAACATTAATCCCAACATGATTAATTTCTCAAACACTAGAGGAAAAACACACGCGGGTTGACTGATGGGTACTATAGGTCTCGAGGTGGGTTTACCTTTGAATCGAACACATGGCTCTAAAGAAATTGATGAGACCATGGAATGGTCGAGTACAACTCAACTTGGTCTTACTACCTTAGGCAAGTTTTCTGGAAAGTTAACTTAGAGTCACGCCATATCATCAAGTTCCTAGAGTAGGTTTTATCAGAATTCATTTTGTTTTTCCAGTTTCTTTGTGTGGTACTCTTTGACAGAAACTAACCCATCCAAGGTCAAATGACCAACTCAAGATTCAAGTGACACAAACCATTTATCCTAACCGAAAATTATGTACATCAAAACATTTGATTCACACAATCAAATATTAAAACAAAATATCACCATATTACATTTCATTATCAAAGTTTATTGTACAACAAAATTTCAAGAAGGAAAGAACTAAAAGATGAACCTTATCAAAGTGAGGCGAAAGATGATGAAGATGAGAGCTAACTCGAAACCAGACCCAAATTCAACCCTTCTTGACTCGAACCCAACCGAAGCAGTTGCTAATCACCACAAACAAAATGAAGTGTTTTGAGGGAGGAATGGAGATGATGGATGAGAGGGATTCTCATGGGTCGAGTTAGTAAAATAGAGGATTTGTAGATGGTCTTTGACCTCTCTTTTCTCTTTGGGGTTTGGTGGGTTACCATATCAAGCTAAAACCTTCCTTTCTCTTACACCCATCTTACACTAGGCGACTTCTTATTGGGAGGATAAAGAGGAGAAGACGACATGTGATGCCTCCATGGTCAACTCTTGGACACTCTGATCTTAATTGGAATGGGCGGCGTGAATGTTAGCGAAGACAAAGACAAACACCAATTTATCTTGGATGAAGAGGTGAGGATGAAAGGTTCCATTTTAGTTTTTCTCTTTTGACTTAGGCACCGTGCTAGAAGCAGAGGAGATATAGATCCTATGTAGAAGAAGAGTTTCCTTTTTCTTTTGTTGTTATCCCTTGTGAGAGAGAGAGAGGTATACGTGGGAGTATATGGGTGAGACAAATTCAGAAAACGATAAAATAAGGAGAGGGGGGGGGGCGGATAAACCAAGAAAAAGAAAAAGAGAGGATAATACTTACTTTTACTCATTTTCATCATTTTAATCTTGTAACATTTTATTTAAAGTGTGAGTAGAATGGTTAGGTAGTGTAAGTATTTTAAATTTGTAAAGTTTTATTTATGATGAACTTTTATTTAATAAGTGTTATAAATTTAAAAGTTAAGGTTGTGTTAAATATGTTTGTGTCTCGCGAATTAAAACCGTGACTGAAGTATCATTGTTCGATAACTTTTATAACGTAGTATCTTATAGTTACGTGTCGGAAATATTATTATCTTTGTAATATTCTTTATTACGGACGTTTGTCATTTGTTTTATCAAGCCCTTATCATAGTGTCGACGCGTGCGTCGGTCACTAGGGGGAAACGAAAACCTCTTGTCTTACAATTTAATCATCAGACAAAAATTGAAATATTCATAAAATGATATGAATGCAAAAGTGATGCAATAGTCTCTTTGTATGCGAGTTAACTACTCAAATGATCAGGCAAAGCTTATGCATGCTTAATGACTAGGTTTAGTAAAAATAAATTGTCATTTATTAGTTAAATTTGAGTGAAAATTTATCGTGTGTCACATCCTCCCGCCTTAGAAGGGAAAACCGTCCTCGGTTTTCAGTTAGAATTACTTGCTGAAGTTGAGAAAAAAATGTGGGTATTTACGCTTGAATAGGTCTTCACGTTCCCACGTGTATCCTGGACCTCTTTGAGAATCCCAGCGGACCTTGACGATAGGAATGCGGCTTTGCTTAAGCCGTTTGATTTCTCGATCCATAATCTCAATGGGTTTCTCGACGAAATTCAATCTTTCGTCGACTTGGATCTCTTCCAAGGGAATAGCAAGAGTTTCATCAGAAAGACATTTCTTCAAGTTGCATACGTGAAACACGTTGTGCACAGAGCTGAGTTCTTGTGGTAATTCGAGTCGGTAGGCTACCGGTCCGATTCTTGCGAGAATTTTGAAAGGTCCAATGTAACGAAGATTCAACTTTCCACATTTTCCGGAATGGACTTTGCCTTTTCGTGGCAAAATTTTTATCATGACTCTATTTCCACTTGAAAATCAAGTGGCTTTCGTCTTCTGTCCGCGTATCTCTTTTAACGATCACGTGTTGTTTGCAGGCGGTTCTGGGTTAGCACAATTTCCTCAGTAGTTTCTTGAATTATTTATGGGCTAGTGAGTTGGCTTTCTCGAAGTTGTGCGTACTAGAATGTGTGGGCATAACGTATAGTCCTAATGGTAATCCGAGTTGGTAACTACCAGCTCGGTCTTGGAGAGGATCTGATTAATCTTACGAAACAAGGTATTGCCCTTTGCGTTCGGTTAAAATGGTTTATGCTTTTCTGGGGCGACACCTCAACCTAACTTTTTCGTCGACTTGAACTTCAAGCGACATTTAGTCCTTTGACGATCATAGTTGTTTGCACTCAACCTCTGATCCGCATACTATTATCAATGGTTCTTGATAGAAGTTTGGAGCCATTGGACCGGTTCCTTGCCGGTCTCTGTTCTGAACACGATTGATTTGTGCTCTTGACCATACGGTGTCTTATTTGGTGGTCTTTTGTTGCAAGGGGATTCGGTTAAGGCAATTTTCCTGCTCCATTCACTTCTCAAACAAGTTACTCATGTTCGAAGTATAGCTTCTATAGTTTGAATGGCACTTCCATTCAGTCTAGCAGCCGGAAGACGGTAGATGGTACTCATTTCAAGATGGATTCTCAAGAACTTTTGGAGTGGTCTTCGAAAGTTTGATGTGAATGGTTGTCGCTATTTGGGATGGAGAGGATTGAAACGCTATGACTTGTAGCGCTTTGCCTCAAACAAACCATGTAAGTTTGTCTAGGTTGTCGTCCTCTTTGTTTGGTAGAGATAGGTGGATTTGGTGAGATGATCAATTATTACCCAAGTAGTATTATAATTGATAAAGGTCTTTGGTGACTTGGTACTAGAGTCCATTGTTATGTATTCCCATTTCTATCTGGAAATTTTGGTTTGTACAGGTAGGTTTGATGGTTTCCGATTGTTTGAAATTTTCTTTTCGATCATGCTAAGTATTGTTTGATATATGTCAAATAACAGCCTTCATGTTTGGTACTCAAAATAGCTTTCTAGATCAAGGTGCGTATTGTCGGACATTAGTTGGGTATTACTTCTGGCCTTGATGAGGTTCACACACAATAGGATTACAAATCCCTTCATGGTGTGGGTCTCAACGTTGGTCCTTGGGGTTAAGATTCCCTTCGGTCTTTTACGGATTCCATTTCACCTTTAGGTATGTCGTAAGAGTTTTATTTAGTCGATTCTTCCTTTGAGTTCCACTACTTGCCTCAAAACTGTAAATGGAAGGGGTGAACTAGATCTTTCGTTTCCCTCAATGATTTGGCTTTTAAAAGGTTTAGTTTGCTAGATGTTGCTTAGAGTATATGTTGTTATGACCGTTTTGCCCTTGGTGAGTATGAATGTTGTGATTGAACCTACGTTGTGACTCCAATTATTGGTGTCGTCACGTGGTCAACTTCCTTTTGATTCCATACATTCCGTAGGACCTTGTGATCGGGGTACACTGTACTTCCTTGATGTAGTAAGGATAGTATTTCTAAGTTTTCCTAGTTTGATCATATTAGGTTCTAACTCTAATTTGTGCATTGTGTAGTGCTCCACTTGGACCTTTGGGTGTTGAGTATTCTGTACCATTATTTCCCTCTTTGGATCAGGATAGCTTTCAGCTCTGGTGTGAAGCGTCCCCTTGAAATGGTAAGGTCTCTGTCACACTCAGGTACGTCTAAAACAGATGCACCACAGGATTTCCTTGCGTCATGTGTGGAGGTGCTTGTTGGGTTAACCTAGGGTGTATGATGATCTATTCCTTTGTTGGTTCAGTGTAGGTGATAGGATACTAAGTATGAATCGGCATATCCGAGGTGTCAGTCTTTGCGTCCAGTGTTCTACAGGGAGTTAATTCATTGTCGAAGATTCAAACGTTTCACATTCGTTTCCTTACTAGAAGATTTCTTCTCTTAGGTGGCACGGTTTATTCTATTCCCGTGTAATGTGAAATGTATGGCATTTTAAGGTGGGGTGTCGAAGTGAGATATGAACTTTACTATTTCATGATAGTGAGTTAAGCACTTCCTTTAACCTGACCGGGTAAGAATTTCAAGAATTTAACTATGCCCGTGCACGTTACCCCTCCCGAATTAGACATAGGTGATCAGGCTATGTATAATTGAGGACCGGTGACGTGTTGTTCGGTATAGTCTTAATCTTGGTGTATTTATTCTTTGGTCAGCGGAAATGTCGCAAAAGTTCAGGTGCGAAGTTCTGGTGTGATGGTTTATAAGATTTTGCTAGGCCGACCAATTCTGTCAACATGATCTATGGCTCGTTTAACCAAGATGTGTGAAGCAATGACAACCTGTTTAGGGATGGAATGTTGAATTTGTGATTCTTGGCGAGGTAACAGTTTGAGTTGGTCTTAACGGTATTGATAATAATACCTTCGCAATCTTTGAAATGCGGATTTTTCTAAGTCATCTCGTTGGGTGATACCAATTTGTCAGAGAGACTAGTGGCATATCCAAGATGACTTTCTCTTATCTTCAGAGAATCCTTTCATCGTGATAAGATAGTTGAAATCCTTAATGATATGGTGAAAGTGGTCATGGAGAAGACATATATTAAGATAGCACGATAATGACAACTGATATATTACAAGGAAAGGTTTACTACATTAAGATTACATAGAGGAGTACTTAAAGTAGATTCTTAAGACTACGACTTGGAAATTTAAACTAAGCTTTATTACAAACAGCATCTCTAGCTAACTTAGTTTCTTCCTTGGTGTCCGTTGGAGGCCTGAATAATTCTTTACACTTTCTTTAGGAAATTGTTTCGACAATTGTTGCCTTCATGCTGATCCTTCCTATCCGGGACTTGTTTTTATTGTGACCTTTCATTCCACCCCACGGCATACCACTGCCTCCTAATAGGGTTGCTTACAATCTCTCATCTTATGCCCAATTCCTTTACAAATTCCACAAGGTGTAGGGCACTTTCCATAGTGGTAATATGGGCATATATTGCACTTGGGTTTTGTTCCAGCATACATTACTTCCCGTTTGGTTTTAGCAGTCCTAACTTCAGCCGTCCATTGACGTTTGATTGATTGTTGCATTCGATCTTCCTCACCATCATATTCCCAGTTCCTCTTGCTACCACAGCACTCCCTTGCTTTGCCTTGGGGCAGTGACTCTGTCAATCCCGAAGTCGCACCAGTAGCTTCTTGAGTGACAGTAGGTGCAAATGCAACAACGTTCCTCCGAATTTCGGGAGAACATCCCCAAAAGTATGCTTCGAGTTTCCTTTCCTTAGGTCCTATCATATCAGGACATAGTTGGGCTAGTTCGCAAAAGCGGTTGGTGTACCCTTCGAGGTCATTCCCTATCATAGTTAGTCCACAGAGCTCTCTTTCCATCATTCGCAGTTCATTCCTTGAGCAGTATTCTGCAATCATCATTTTCTTCAGGGTGTCCCACTGAACTGAGTAAGCAGCGTCTATTCCCACTAATTGGACATAAATGTCCCACCATGTGAGGGCTTGGTGTCGAAAGGTGCAAGTAGCATACTTGACCTTACAATTGTCTGCGCAACTCTATTCGCGGAAAATTGTCTCTAACCTCTCTAGCCATTTTGCCAAACCTATGGCTCCTTCAGTTCCCTCAAATGCTGGTGGTTTATAGTTCCTGAATTCTTGGTAAGAGAAATTTCGTGTTGTAGGCATCTTACTAATGACTTCTTCCCTATTCCTCTGGCTGATGTTGTTGATGTTGTGATTGACTTGATAGTTAGCAATCCTTGCAGCAATTTGTTCGGTAACAGATTTCTCAATGGTAGTTGTGTCCATGTTCAGCTTTACTGGAAACATTTTCCTTCAACCACAATAAATGACAACAATGAGTTTTTCTATGAGTATGAGGACCATGGCGGAGATAAGGTTACAACATGTACTACTTCTCAGTTAAGTATTTTCTAGGTTGTATTGACTGGATATCACGTAGACTTAGTCTATTATGATGATGTTAAGAAAATGGAAATTGGTTGGAGTGAGTTTAACATGAGGTTATAATTCAAAAGACGTTGTTTATTTGCATAGTCGCTCATCACCATAAGCTTGATTACATCTTAAGAAGATTCCTGGCTCATAGGGCCGATACATAACATGCGTTCATTGACTCGTTCTAGTTCGTCATGCAACAAAACTACTACTAGCGTTTTTATTGAAACCACTCATCACAACGTCTAACACAATGCAAAGTGAAATTTAAGCACTTCCCGGTGCTGCCCCGGGTTGGCTTTGTTGAGTTGCCTTCCATTCTTCTAACTCTCTGAGCTGAGCCTCCATTCTGGCAAATTTGTTGTTGACCTCATTTGTCCTACTTTCCATAGTACGTCTTTGAAATTCTACAACACCCTCCAGATACCCTGTCTCAGTTAATGCTATTGTAGTAACGGTCTACAACCGTGTTAGCCTACTTTCAATCTCTGTGAGACGTCCCTGGGTGTCTCCTGGAGTTTGCAGAGCATACCTTTCAATGTGGTCTTCAAGACGGGCAATTACTTCGTTCAACTTCTCACGAGTTCCTTCTAATACTGTTCCAACATCGTTGTAGCATTCCTTGAGTTTTTGGCCAAGCGCTTGTAGTTCTTCCACCACTTCTTCAATCCCTTCAATCCTTTCTTCTGGTAATATCCCCAGATGATCCGACATCTCTTCTATTTGTTCTTCATGACGTGTTATGCGTGCCATAACCGTGTCGAGAGTTGGTGGTCTAGCGGTGGCTGCTTCCGAAGTTTCCCCAACTTCGAACACACTAGGAGGTGGTGTACCAGAGGACGATCGTGATGATGCAGAGAGACAGATTTTCTTGCTAGCAGGTTTCTCCCAATTGAGAAGTGGATTTCTTTGATGCCTTGGTGAGAGTGTAGGAGTAGTGAAACTGGTAGGTATAGTACTGATAGTAGTGATGATTTGGAAGTGAGCGGGTGGAGTGTGGGGAGTACCCTCCTGGTGAACTTGATACACTACCCTGTACGGGTTTCCAGTGTCGAAGTGAGTTGAGAAGGGGCTGGGATGCGTTCAGTAGGTGACAACCCTTCTGTTGTGTCATCGCATCCAACTCCAGAGTGAGGGGAAGACATGGTCTGTGACAAGACGGTGCGTATATGTAAGTATATGGAAAAATACTCATGATGAGTATGAAATAGTGAACTAGTAAATAGGAAATAAAACATGCAATCCTATTTAAATGAACTCTAAGTAAAATGGCAAGTAAGGCAAGCGGCAACTGACGGTCGTAGTATGATGTTTTTGTAAAAATAGTTATAGTTTAGGGTTTATATGTACCTAGTTCTCTATAACTTAGGCTCTGATGCCAATCTGTAACACCCCCAAATTTGGTTTAGCGGAAGCATACGTGTTAAGGGGAATGTTACGAAATTGGAGATCACAACACAAGTAATAAAGAACGGAATACATACTCCGTTTGATTTCATAAAATAGTTTTAAAATATTATCTTACAACATTGTTTGGATAAAATGGGCACATCCCATAAGTTCAGTGGTCCCAATTTAAAAACATCATTTTGTGTAAAAACACTTCTTTAGATATTTCTACGACCATTTACCGCCTCTTGCCTTGCATCCATGATCACAAATTAAGCACCTGATAAAATATGCTAAAAAGGTCAGCTAAAAGCTGGTGAGTTCATAGGTTTAAATTAAAAAAGTAAGTTTGGACCATAATCAAGTCATATAATCATTATAAAGAATATAATGATATATGGACGAAAGTATATTACGTTAGCTCTAAGTTCATGCAACCGATACTACGAGTTTCTGTATGCTAAATGATATCATACAATATATAGGCCCAATGCGAGTGTTTTGTCCCTCAACACTCGATTCCGACATGGTATACGTTTCGCTTTGGCCTAAGCAGGGCCAACCGAACGGAGGAGTCACCCTCAATAGATCTATTTATAACACTCGCGCTTCCCAATGGGGAATTGACGGTTCATGAAAAAGGGGCATTCTCTAGGGAAATAAGGGCTTAGGCTAAACCACGTAATAGTAATCATGCAATAGTTTAGGTCCATAAAAAGTTTTGCATATTTTCTCACCCCAAAAGTATAAAACAGTTTATTAAGTAAAAGTGGGGCTATGAAGACTTACATTAGCAAATGTGAATTCCAAAAGTGGGATTTAGTGATTGTTGTGGAGCGGCACCGACACGCGACCTAGATAAGGAGGGTAATGTTTTAGTTCATTGTTTTAAGTGTTACTTACTTGAAATAGTTCAATCGTTTTTATAATTGCAATAAAACTAAACTTAAGTTTGTAAACATGATTAAATGGTTTTACTAGTAAGTATACGAAGTATATATATATTTTTCATGTTGACATTAATATGGTTTTAAAATCCGTAGTTTGATTTGAAAAATAATTACAATGTTCCACTAATAAGTATATAAATGTATATATACTTATTTAAGTTGACACAAAATGGTATTGTCAAAATTTTATAATTGATTTATTTTCTAATTGTTTTTAGAAAATACTCATTTTAAAATTGGAGACTTCTAAATTTACCATGTGATAAAATGATATAGTAGTCATCATTGTTTATTAAAAATTGGTTTTTAATATTTATAATTCTCGACTAGAAATTACTTGACATAAATATGTCTATGCAAACACATTTGGCGTTTGAACTTTGACGTGGACCTTATTGAGTAAATCATGTTTTTAATTATTTGTTTCTTGTATTGACTTTTACACTTGATTACTTGTCGATACAAATATGTTTATATCTAAGTTAGAAGATTTGAATACGCGGAAATGAGTATATTTATCATTGGACTACCGGTTTATGTTTCGAGTTTTATGTCTTTGATACGATGGAATCATGTAAACAGTCATTCCGATGTCACAGTGGGCTGTGGCCCGGCCTTGCGTTTACCAGATTTGGGCTCAGGCCCGAAGTGGGTTTTACATGTGGGAAAAAGGGCTTTAGCCCATGGATGGGTTTAGGAAGGAGTTCTTGGGCTTTGGCCTAAGCAATTCATAAAGGTTGCTAGAAATTCATTGATGGCCTATTTCTTTGTTATTATTCTTGCTGTAAATTCTGACGAGAGAATTTCTTGAATCAAAGGAAATAATGTGTGGCACGACTAGACACAAGGAGGTGGTCGAGAGTTTCGGGTTCGACACTAATGCGTCTACTACAAATTTGTCTCGAGCCATTGCTACCATTTAGGAGTACTTGGAGACCATATGTTAACTAAATATGCTCGATCAAGGAAATGATAAAACGTACACTAGTTGAGTACAACTCAAAATGTCACCACTAGCATTCCTTACTTTCGACAGTAAAAGACCAAACTAACATGATGCCAAAGACAACTTAAGTTCTAATGTGATAAAACAAGAATAGCATTCGTCAAAACACCATGGTTATCAGCATCACGAATACTTAACTCTTCTAGTTCTCGGTGTCTACATCTCGACAGAATCAGGTGAACATACTAGTGACGAGGGCAATCCTAACATGACCAAGTTAATTTTCAAAGTGACACTTTCCGTTATCATAACACAAGATTTTGACCACGGTTTAGTAGATGTCTCGTATGTCACTTTTCATTCTAAATTCGACACTAGTAGATTGGACAACAAGTAGTTTGACAACAAATTTCAGATACTATTTCAATGTGACTCGAACTTTTATAAATCTTAACTTCTAGTTTTCTTGCTTTTCATTACCCTCGACGGAATAGTAACAACAAACCAATGACAACATTAATCCCAACATGATTAATTTCTCAAACACTAGAGGAAAAACACACGCGGGTTGACTGATGGGTACTATAGGTCTCGAGGTGGGTTTACCTTTGAATCGAACACATAGCACTAAAGAAATTGATGAGACCATGGAATGGTCGAGTACAACTCAACTTGGTCTTACTACCTTAGGCAAGTTTTCTGGAAAGTTAACTTAGAGTCACGCCATATCATCAAGTTCCTAGAGTAGGTTTTATCAGAATTCATTTTGTTTTTCCAGTTTCTTTGTGTGGTACTCTTCGACAGAAACTAACCCATCCAAGGTCAAATGACCAACTCAAGATTCAAGTGACACAAACCATTTATCTTAACCAAAAATCATGTACATCAAAACACTTTATTCCCTCAATCGATTATTAAAACGAAATATCACTATATTACATTTCATTATCAAAGTTTATTGAGCAACAAGATTTCAGGAAGGTAAGAACAAAAAGATGAACCTTATCAAAGAGAGGCGAAGGATGATGCTGATGAGAGCTAACTCGAAACCAGACCCAACTTCAACCCTTCTTGACTCGAACCCAACCGAAGCAGTTGCTAATCACCACAAACAAAATGAAGTGTTTTGAGGGAGGAATGGAGATGATGGATGAGAGGGATTCTCATGGGTCGAGTTAGTAAAATAGAGGATTTGTAGATGGTCTTTGACCTCTCTTTTCTCCTTGGGGTTTGGTGGGTTACCATATCAAGCTAAAACCTTCCTTTCTCTTACACCCATCTTACACTAGGCGACTTCTTATTGGGAGGATAGAGAGGAGAAGACGACATGTGATGCCCCCATGGTCAACTCTTGGACACTCTGATCTTAATTGGAATGGGCGGCGTGAATGTTAGCGAAGACAAAGACAAACACCAATTTATCTTGGATGAAGAGGTGAGGATGAAAGGTTCCATTGCAGGTTGCATTTTAGTTTTTCTCTTTTGACCTAGGCGCCGTGCTAGAAGCAGAGGAGATATAGATCCTATGTAGAAGAAAAGTTTCCTTTTTCTTTTGTTGTTATCCCTTGTGAGAGAGAGAGAGGTATACGTGGGAGTATATGGGTGAGACAAATTCAGAAAACGATAAAATAAGGAGAGGGGGGGGGGCGGATAAACCAAGAAAAAGAAAAAGAGAGGATAATACTTACTTTTACTCATTTTCCACATTTTAATCTTGTAACATTTTATTTAAAGTGCGAGTAGAATGGTTAGGTAGTGTAAGTATTTTAAATTTGTAAAGTTTTATTTATGATGAACTTTTATTTAATAAGTGTTATAAATTTAAAAGTTAAGGTTGTGTTAAATATGTTTGTGTCTCGCGAATTAAAACCGTGACTGAAGTATCATTGTTCGATAACTTTTATAACGTAGTATCTTATAGTTGCGTGTCGGAAATATTATTATCTTTGTAATATTCTTTATTACGGACGTTTGTCATTTGTTTTATCAAGCCCTTATCATAGTGTCGGTACGCGTGCAGTGTCGGTCACTAGGGGGGGAAACGAGAAAACCTCTTGTCTTACAATTTAATCATCAGACAAAAATTGAAATATTCATAAAATGATATGAATGCAAAAGTGATGCAATAGTCTACTGTATGCGAGTTAACTACTCAAATGATCAGGCAAAGCTTATGCATGCTTAATGACTAGGTTTAGTAAAAATAAATTGTCATTTATTAGTTAAATTTGAGTGAAAATTTACCGTGTGTCACAACCTCGGTCACCCTTGCCGCGTCAGCTTTCGCTCTCCGACGACCTAGTTGCCACAGTGGTGACCAAGTTATTTTTTATTTTATTTTAAATCCCGAACAGTTGAAACTTTGGAGTTTTGTTGTGTTGAAATCAGTTGCCACAACGAACTAGGTTGCCAATTTTACCATGCTCAACTAAACCTTCATTTCCTCCACAGTGGAGTCGACTTAGGTCGATCGACCCCAACCGATCCTCCCAACCTCTCCATTGTGCATATGGAGAGGTTGGGAGGATTGGTACAATGGAGAGGTTGGGGGGATCGGTCGACCTAGGTCTACTCCACTATGGAGGAAATGAAGAGTTCGGTCGAGCATGCTAAAATTGACAACCTAGTTCGTTGAGGCAACTGATTTCAACACAACAAAACGTCAAAGTTTCTATTGTTCGAGATTTAAAAAAGTAAAAAATAACTTGGTAACTATTGTAGTAACTAGATCGTTGTCAGATCATAGGAGAGAAAAAACTGATGTGACAAGAGTAATCGAGGTCATCATTGTGTCCAGGCTTACGGTCAAGGATGCTTGGTTACCTTTGTTCGTTACCTAAAGACCCTAAATCCAGTCACCTTTCAAACCTTTTTTCAGATGTGATTCATGTATCGTTTGCACACCCTACACTCTATCTATGGGGTAGATAGAATCTTTAGGACGATTGATTTATGCAAACAAGAAAAGACCCATGATTTGTTCGTTTTTACTCTCATCATAGTCGTGACAGATAACTTGTGGTTGAATAATTATGGCTAACTCTCTTTTCCAAGACCTAAACTCTCAAACTAGAAACATATACAACTCTTAATTCGTTATGTACAAGTCATCCATCTTAAAAAAAGAACACTACACTGTTATCAAGATTATCATCCACCCCTATTAATTATTCAGCCCTCTAATTCACTGTGTTGTCCTCTTTCTCTGTAGACTCTTTTTCCTTTCTCTCATCATCATCATCATCTTCAATAAATAACATCCATCTGCCCCTCTTCAATCTCAAACATACTTCTTTATATGTGTGCACACACTATAGTGTGTTACTGTGCTCGTTTAGTTATAGGGTTTCTTTCAGGGAGGTTTAATAAAGAGTTTCCACCAGATTTCTTTGGCATTCTGTCCACCTCCCTATTCATTTACTAGAAGAAAAAAAATATTTTTATATATGCGTTTGCAACTGGTTAAGAGATATTATGGTAATAGGGTTTGTATTTTTATATGGAAAGATACACTACTTTTGCAAAATTTTGTTTTTTTCTGAATCTGTGTGTGTTTTAAGTGTGTGGAGGTGGGCATACTGTCAATGGAGCTCTGTTGGTATCTCTTTGTAAAACCCTCTTGAAACTTTTCTTCATCTATGAGTAGACTTTCATGTTATCTATATCATATTTCTTGATACTTGTGAAAGCATAGTTACTATGTGTTTTATTTGTGTGTTTTCCTATGTTTTTATTTTGACTAATTGGATAGAGTTGAAAGCATAATGTCTTGCAGTGTTGGTGTGATGATTCATTTCCAAAAGCATATCTTTGTGTAGATGATCATCATCAAAGTTCAAAAGCAAAGCACTTACCTTTTTCTGTAAGTCTTTTCTTTGACCATATCGACATCAAAGTAAAACCCTAGTTTTGTATACACACACAGACACACTCATATATATACATGCATAGATATGTATATTATAATTTATATATATGCAATTTGTATACGTTCTTGAAACTTGATCTTGAGACAGTATGTTAGCTAGGTTTCTATATTATTTGATGGTCTTTCTTTGTGTTTTGATGATCTAAAAACTATTTCAAGATTTTGATCTGCTTTCACCAAAGTTCAAACATTATTAGTATCATTTTACAACAATTGGATGTTTCTTAACAATTTCATCAACACACTCTACAAGCCGCTAGAGGAGAAAGGTACAGTGAATTTATACAAGCTGTTTCCGTATCAATGATCCAATATGTAGTTGATCTTTTAAATCTATCCAAGATTAAGAGAACATAATTGATTTCTAGTACTATAACACACAAAGTAGTTTAAACACCTAGCAAGGAGCTACACAACAAATCAATTATATAGGAGAAAATAGAACTTTACAAGGACCACTAAACCAATTTATTCAGTGAAGAAATATTTATGACTTCCTAAATCTATTAGGTAAGAGCATTTATAGTGTTGAAACTTGTAATCCATTGTAAACTCGAGATGTCATATTCGATTTTCTAAACATGTTTTACTATGTATATAAACATAACGACTTTATATATTGTACTTGCATAACACATGTATTAAATTAGAAAATTGTACAAAATTTTTGACATAGAGATAAAATAGAAGATTAGTTTGAGAAAAAAGATAAATATGTTCAAAAGTTTTAGACCTATTATTTATCCTTTCAATTTAATCTCTCGAAAGCAAAAACCGCTTCATTTCTGAAAGTTTTATGACGTGCTCAGAGTGGCGTGAGGTTTTAAAATAAGTTAGCTTATAAAAAGTTTTGTTTGTCATGGACATAAACCTTAATAAGCTCAAAATGTCTTTCAAAATATAATGGATTCTCACGTAAAAGTTGAAAATATATATGAATTTATTTTGATGTATATTTATGCGAATTTACATTAATAAACTTTTGCTTGAAATAATTTGCCAAACAACTTTATAAGAATATTCCTTTGAGCTCTTTGGTTCTCGTTAGTTCATTTGCCTGTTGGCTAAGACTACCTGTATGAGTGTTTGTGTAACGCGTGAAATAGTAAAAAACAGCTCACAATGGTAGGACTTTTACTTTTCGGTTTGTTTGAAATGTTTATATTATTTATTTGGTTTGTGAGTATGTGTGGGGTATTTAGTGATGTATATTGTATAAAGAACATATTTAATTGAAATGTAACGGCAGTGTGACCAATGCGGATGAAAAGTGAGAGTGAGGGAGGGGATGTGAATAGAGAAATAAAGCTGAGTTGGCACTGAGGTTGAAGGGGAGTGAAGGTATTTTCCACTGATTTTAGGGTGAGCATCGGTCTTGGACCGGACTGACCAAGACCGAGACCAAATTAGTCCAAAAGCCGAAATTGAGGACCGGACCGTATGTGGTCGGTCCGGTCCGGTCTCGGTTGGTCTTAACAAGGCAAAATAGTCTGTTTGTGGTTCGGACCGACCAAGACCGAATTAGCCTAAAAGTCGAGATCGAGGGCCGGAACGAATGTGGTCGGTCCGTTTTGGTCTCGGTCCGGTCCGTTTGGATGGTTTGCTCAGCCCCAACTTACTGATAAGGGAAGCCTAAGACTTACACTAATGGTGACCACAATTTTATGTGTTTACTCCACTCAATTTTCTCTTTTCAAGACTACACACATACCATAAACAAATATTAAAGAGACGTAGTAAAGCGAGCGTTACCACAACAAAAAAATACCTCACAAAACCACACACAAACTAAATTGAAATTATGGTCGGGTAATCAACTATAACATTCATTTGGTTGGGAGGGACTTGGTCGCCGGTAGTTGTGCTAGTGGGGGGACACGGTCAATGGTGAGTTATGATTGTTATTAGCATCAGTCTAATATTATTTTTGCATTTTCAAAAATATATATATAAACTCCGACTCATTTCACCAAACATACCTATATTTAAGCGGGCAACAAATTTTTTTAGACTTGAAGTGAAGTATTTGAAACTTATTAATTAAAAGCTTGTATTTGTCATCTCACTTGCTGGCTTGTGTGAATGTAATAAAACATGACACCAGATTTCGTTCATATATCCTTGTTCCTATTTTTGTATGCATTTCATGGCGTTCATATTTTTGAAAAATTACAAGGATAATAGATGTATTTTACATAAATGCTTAAAGACAAAAAAGTTAAAATCATGACGTTCACATTTCAATATAAGTGCCGTTTAAATGTAGAATTTTTTTTTCTTTTGTTTTTCGTTTAAGTGCCGTTTAATTGTATATATTTTTTTCTTGTTTTTCCGTTTTTAAAATTTTCTTTTCTTGATAATTTTGAAAATCAGTTTAGTTGGAGTTATATATATATTTTTTAAAAAAAAGATAAAAAGATTACCTCGTATTGCGATGGTGGCGGCAAGAGTGGGCGGTGGAAGATGATACAAGAGATTAGGGTTATAATGGTGTATGTTTTTTTTAGTTCCGTCTATTAATGAGAAAAAAATAAGACAAAAAAAAGTGAGATATGGTGAATGTGTTTTTTAAGTTTTTAGTTGAAATTTAAAAGTGGCAATTTTTTTTTTCTTTTAAATTGTTGAAAAAGGTGTAACTATACGAGTTTTTAATTTTTTTCATTTTCATATGAATTTTATTTTAAAAAATAGGATTTTTTCACTGGACTCCAAATTTCCAATTTGTACAGCTTAACTCCTACCAGTTTTATGATTACCACATTGTACGTATTATGTTCAAGTGAGAACAACTACATATATGCTACAATTCTACAACCATTTCAATTTTACACAACCAATACAATAATATTCATGTCGCCTTTTTTTTTCCTTGGATAATTCTATAATCGTGCAAGGCACTTAAAACAAAGCGGATTTTTTTTTTTTGAAAGACAGCAATGAGAAACGAATTAAGTAGCATGATTATCTAGCTAGGTTATTACAATGAATTAAGGGATGAGATCCTCGCAAGTTACTTGACTTAAGTTGGGGCAATTTTTTTTTTTTTTTTTTTTTTAAAACATATTTCATTAATAATTAAAACGAATAATAATTCAAATAAAATTACCATTACGTTATTAAAACATATTAGATTTGTTTGTTAACCCGATGTTTGGATTGTTGTACAATCATCAAAATAGTTTAAAAATATATAATTTGAATATGAAGACTTGATAATCCATTGTTGGAATACTCGTTGGTTGCTTCGATATTCATGGACGATTCATACTAAATGGATTGTTAAAGAAACAAACGGGGTTTGATAGCTTAAAGAAATATTGGAAGATCATTGGGTATTTTATATAGTTGATGACATAAGCGAAAGTTCTTGAAATATTGGAAGATTATCTTCCATCGATGAAAATCAAAGATGTGTATTGGATACGCTCTCTTTAGATTTTTCATTGATTGTAGTTCCTATTTTACTCGAGGCAATGGAGTTTCATTTCAATTCCTATCATGTACTACCAGTAGACATGTAAGAGAGTATTTTTTTTTTTTTACTAATAGATTGTCAAGATTGGAAATCGAATATGTTCAAGATGGACGAAAATGTTTACTCGGCATCTAAAGTGTGATAAAGCTTTTATCTCGGTTGGAGCTTATATTAATGTAAATTATCTATTTTGCAAAAAAAAAGAAAAAAAAAAAGAATAAAAAAAAAAAAAAAAAAAAACATATATAGCATGAGTTAAATGTCAAAAAAATAAAACAGGGTTTCCCTAATCAATCCATCCCTCTTAACCAAGGTTCTATGACGATGAGTTGAAGATTGTGTTAAATTGAATTAAAGATTTGTTTAGAAATTCTTTATATACCCTCACAATTACACCTTTTTATTTCAGCAGATTTTTAATTGTTTATAGCTAGGATTCTCCAGTCTTTTGATTAAAAAAAAAATGTGATAAAGCCTTAAATGTGTAACAGTATTATTGTAACAGTGGTCAATTGAGTGTAGATATATGTTACAGTTTCTTGTTGACCATTTATTTTAAAAGGTTTGAAAAACATGGTGTTGTACTGTATGCACAATGAGTTGTAACCCTACAATGATTGGCTGGAAAGTTAATAAAGATGAGAGCTAGGTGGTTTACAGTATTGAATATTAATGTATCAAAGGGGGTAGGGCAAAAGGGATAATGAGAACTGGGAAGGGGTTTTTGGTACCACCAATTTTGTCTGGAATTCATCATCACTCACTTGAATTTTCAGTCTTATTCCTTTTGCTATACCCATCATTTATGACCCTCAAAGTCACTTCATTTCTAGTTGAAATAAAACTACTTATTTTTCACTGCCTCTATTCAATTTTCTTATTGTACATATTGTATACTACTAGCAGGCTACCCGCGTAATGCGGCGGCGGGTACCATGTGACAAAGTTTTGTGGCGAGCAAATATTTTTTATATATACGTAACCACAAAAATTAATCTCGATCTCGTCAATATTAGTCACTTTTGTCATTAGGGAGCCCAAAAATAACCATTCAATAAACACTACATAACCAACTTTGTTATTTTAGCCAAATAAAAAAATAAAAAAATATATCAATATTTAACCCTATATTCGTATAACAAAGTTTGTAGTCCCATATTTGATAACAATTCATAACACATGGGTTACCAAAAAATATCCTTAAACAATTGGATAGTCCAAGTCACCAATTGCTTGGCCCAAGCTAAATAATCAATGAAACCCATCAATTTTCGGGTATAACAGCTCAAGATACAAGATATAATGAAATCAAGTGCTAATCACACACAGACAAACATAACGCCCTCATCTTTATCATTCTCTCAACGCTCAACAGTCACATTAAACAAACACCCTTGATCTTTCTTTTAATCCGCACGAATCAAACACAAATCCCTTTCTATTTTTTTCCCCGTTATGTATATCGAATAGGTTTGGCTTGGATTCAATTGCTCGTGTAGTGGTTTGGCTTCAAGATCTCACCAACGGGTCTCGGGTAGGTTTTTGTGCTTCGTTGTTGTTTGTGTTATCTTGACGAATTAAAGGAAGAAATGGTAACATTATTGTTATTGTTTCTTTCCTTTTGATATTCGGATACTGAAGGACAAGATTAACTTGTCACAGATCTATGATGGAAACGTGTTAATCTTGAAAGATAGTGGTTTTATAACCCCAACACGAATCTGAGATCATTGAGTTCTTTTGGTTTTTGATTCTTGTTCGAGTTTGGTTGTAAGTTGAGGAGATGGGTTAGGATAGTTGCGGGTTTCAGCGATATTTTGTTTCGTTGGTGGTGAGGTCAGGTGGTGGTGGTGTAACTATGGTCGAGAGGTTCGATGGTGGTAGTGGTGGATTCAGATATTGTTTTTCGTTTTGTGTCTTTTAGATCTATGACGAGTTTGTTAAGGATCTTTAGAGTTCTTTTCTTGAAATACAACAAACTGAAATCTTTGATTTTTTTTCTTGTATTCGAGGCAGCCTACTGGTGTGGTAACATGGGAATGGCGAGGGAGGAAGGTGAACATACTCATCGCTCTTACGCTGTGTTCTCGAGTTAGATCATTAAAAGAAGAGAATAGAAGAGAAGAGAAGAGAAAGGAAGTTATCTTCCTCCCAAAATCGGAGAGAAGATTTGATACCACAAAAACAACTACAACTTCCTTCCACTTCTTTCCGGTTCTCTTCCTTTCTTCCCCATAAAAAATCTCAAGAACACAAAACTTCTCAATTTCTTTCCACTTCTCTTCCTTTCTCCTGTTTATGGATCTCGAGAACACAGCGTTAGGTGTGAGGCTTATATAAGCTAGGCTAGGTTGTTATAATAAGTCAAATGGGTGTTACAATTTTAGGAATTTAAAATATTTAATAGGCTTTTACAAACACTTGTCTGTTACAACATATACGTTTAATTTTGAAGAACAATATTGACCATTTTGAGTGAATATTGGAGCTGTTACAAATATGTAATAACTTGTATTTATGTTTCAGAATGAGAGTAAATGTGAGAGTTACAAGTACCTGCATTGTTTTTAATTTCCAATTGCTGAATTTTTAAGCCAATTGCCGAATTTTTAAGCCAATTCTTTCCATAATAAGTAAGTAAAATCAAATAATAATACTTGTCAAAATGGCGATTTTCGTTTGATCCTTAATGCGAAAGTTACGGGTTTAATTTATAGTTATTTCGAAAAAATGTTTATAAGATAAAAGATTAAACAATATTTAAAATATTAATTTAGCGATAGATATTGTTATTATTTTTAATCAAGTGTATAATACTTCACTAACGTTTATATAAGTAGTAGAGATGTAAGTTACTCCTCCCGTTTCATATTAATTGTCCAGTTTGACTTTTTTAAGTTACGCGTTTTTTTTTTTTTTTTTTTTTTTTTTTTGCAACTTTGACCTTATATATATATAGGGGAGGGTTAATGTGAGATCAAACTTAAAATTGTAAAAATAAGATCAAGTCTAAAATACCACTAAAACGTTTATAAATAACAATTTTAGCAATAATACACAAAAATATAATATTTTAATACAAATTAACATTTTAGAAACTAATAACCAAATGATACATGAGTTTGAATTAGTGATACACCTGATACACATTACACTAATAAATATTCCAAAATCTGATACACATACAAAACCCGATACACATTATACTTCTAATCAAAGTGTATCACCTAGGTTTCGTAAATTTTAAAAAGAAATCTATCGAAACTTTAACATTTTTAGTTGTAGCTAATAAAAAATTTTTGGTTATAAGGAGAGTGTCACTTGTCAAATGTCTTATTTGATCAAAATAGGGGAGGGTTAATGTGAGATCTTAAAGTTGTAAAAATAAGATCACAATGTTTATAAATAACAATTTTAGCAATATATATAATATTTTAATACAAATTAACACATGAGTTTGAATGAGTGATACACCATATGAGATACATTATACTTCTAATAAAAGTGTATCACCTAGGTTTCGTAAATTTTAAAAAGAAATCTATCGAAACTTTAACATTTTTAGTTGTAGCTAATAAAAAATTATTTTTGTTATAAGGAGAGTGTCACTTGTCAAATTTTAGTTTAAACAACTTTAAGTTTAATCTTATTTGTGATTATATATAGGGGAGGGTTAATGTGAGATCAAACACAAATCTAATACCACTCGCAATATACACAAAAATATAATATTTTAATACAAATTAACATTTTAGAAACACAAAAATAATCTAATAACTGAACTACACATTACACTAATAAATAAAAATACAACAAAAAATTATACTTCTAAACAAAGTGTATCAAGGTGAAATTTAGGAAACTTTAACATTTTTAGTTGTAGCTAATAAAAAAATTAGGTGTACAAAACTGTTATATCTGATATGAATCAATAAGTTTAATGTGCAATATAATGATCACAATATGGGTGGTAAAAATGGTAATGAAGGGTATGATGAAACCACCCACACACATAAGATATGAGAAACCTTCATATTTGTGTATCCTCAATCCATTGTGGTGGGACCCATAACCAACCAAACAACATTAATGACTTTTAAAGTCATAAACTCATACCCATACACCCCAACCAAACAGGCCCTTAATGCAACACAATGTAAATTTCAGATTCTGATGAGATGCAAATCAGTTTTTATTTTTGTGTGTAATAGTGGAATTATGATTGTTATTAGAGGAATTCTCTAAAGGGACTAGTAGCCTCAAGGGGGTACATTTTTTAGGCAAGAATTTATTTTTTTCTCCAACGAAACATGAGCTACTTTGGATATGGGCTACTATATTTAAAATCATGACAAGTGTCCACTTACAAAAGTACATCAAGTACAAGTGTGTAAACTATGTGTAAAACTTGTCCCTTACGAGTACTTTGGGCTACTACTGTTTCGTCGGGGCGACCTGATTTTTGTCTTTTAGTGAAAAAAGTCAAACCTTAAATAATAATAAAATATTATTGAGCTATCGGGACTTGGGCTACTTACATTTAATAGGTTGGGCGACCATTTGGTAGAAAGGTGTATTTTTCTTATCAACCTTCCTAAAATACCTTTATATCTACCTCGAAAATTGTGCATACTTAATTTTATACAAAAAATACACAAATACAAAATACAACATACAAAAATACTTTTAGTTTTACTACTCAAAAACACTTACACACATGCAGAATTTTGCTTAGCGTATCCAACACACCAATGCATTGAAAATCTGTTAGCGTATTTAACACACTAAAACAACTCCAGATCTAAACACACACTATGTTTAACTCAAAACACACACAAGATAACATTTAACCCAATCACACACTAGACCTAACTCATTACAAGCACTCTTCATCTTCTTCTCCTAAACACGCATTAACTGTTCATCTTCTTCGACGCTTAACTCTGACCGATCTATATTTAAAATGGGTTTTTATAGGGTATGCTTGTTCATATTTTATGAAACCCTAATCTTTTTTTAAACTTCATATTATATTCTTTCAGGGTTTTGTTTCCATTGCTTGTATTTTATGTTTGTGTTGTTTCCGTGGCCTTTATTATTTGCTTATCTTGTATTTTTTTGTTGTGAGTATGATTTAGTGATACTGTAGACGCTTAACCTTTTATGGTTTTAAAACGTTATTGTTTAATAAAGTAGTAATGTTTTAAAACCACGATTTTGTTCTTTAATTTATTTTTATTGTTGTGTTGAATAAACTGCTTCATTGTATTACAGACTTTTTCATGTACGGCACGTGTTTTATTGTGTATGGGATGTATTTTATTGTTCTTGTATGTGTTTCTATGGTTTTTTAGGGTTAGGGTGTTTGTTTATGTATGGCATGTATTTTATTGCTAGGGTTTGTCTATAAACTGGTTATTTGAATTTTGTATATAGATAGTCACTTGTATAAACTGTTATATAGTTAGATGCTTCTATGGAGGTTGTGGTTAATCTGCCCACGTTTGATAAATAGGGGCTGTTTTGGGACTTGTATATTGTGGTTAATCTGCCTAATTTTGACAAATGTGTTATTGGAAAATCAAACTTCACACAATTTTACAAAACAATTTACAAGTGTGAGCCTCGGAAACCTGTGTTTTTGTCGTTGCGATCGATCTAAATATTGTATCACAATGGTCGTAATCGAATATTCTATGGGATTCTTTGGGGGGAAACGGATCAAGGGGTAGATCTGGGCACCCTTGAACCATAGATTCTTTATTTCAGAAAATGAGCAAAAGGTCTAGACGCAACCGGGGGCAGGCCTCTAGGTCGCAAGAAAATTATGTAGAAACCGTACAGAGTTAGGGTTTCTTTTAAACTGATGCAACCCAAACCCGATACAATGCGTTACTTCATCAAACCATTGACTCGAGTGCGGTTTTGGACTTGGCTTTTCTACAGAATTATGGATTTGTGAGGGGCTTTAGGGAAAGCAGTAGGAAAAATGTATTCACAGATCCTCAGTGGGAAAGGTTGTTTAGGATTCGCGAGCCGGTGTATAGCGAACTCGTGCGTGAATTTCATGCCACATACTTTGTATGCATAGGGACGTATAGAGGAGATGTAACGGCCCAGGGTATTCAGTTCAGATTGGGAGGAGTTTGGAGGGAGTGTTCGGTGGTAGAGTTTGGTTGGAGAGTGGGGCTATATTCTCAGTGGGATTGTTGGAATCACTCCTAAACCTTAATCAAGTGTTAGTGATTCACATGTAATAGTTAGCTTAATTATGGCCTTTATGTTTGTTATTAGCCTTAGGCTTATGTAGAAGGCCCATAAGCCTAGGCCTAGACCAATAAGGAAAAGGATGGGAACTAGGAGTGTTGCCCTAGCTTCCCTCCTATAAATACTCTTGTATAACCCTCACTTGAGGGTTGGTTGTTCAATTTATTTCCTTTCATTCACACTCTATGCCTAAACCTTTCATACTTGTATGTGTGTGTGTGTTTGGTTTATTGTTCAATCGCCTTTATCTCTTTCTATTAAGCTTGTGTTGTAAATCTAGTGACCTAACAGTGGTATCAATCGCCTACTAGTTGGGTGAACGTATTGTTTCTTGAAGTGGGTTTTGGTCCTACGCGTAGAACATACGTGCGTGGTTTGATACTTTGGTTCGCTTAAAAACACAATTTTTACACGTTTGAATCCAAGATTCTTGTACTTTCAATGTTTTAAGGTGTTAAAATAACTGTTTTTGGCAAAAAGTTTCAAACTTTAGGCGTGGATAAACGTTTTTGAGCTTGGTTTTTAATGAGGGTTTCTGTCTACGCATAACCATTTTAGACGTTTTGGTTCATCAAGTTTCATACTTTTATGTTATTTTGGTGATATTGAAGCTATCTCATCACAAAAATCTGGTTTAGAAACATCTTTGGGCAAAATCACTTTTACGAGTAAAGCTACGCGTAACAAAAACCCTAATATTATGCGTAACTTGCTCCTTGGTTTGATCTTCAGTTTCGTGGTTTACTCCGTGGTTTCTTGCTTGGATAAGCCTAAAAACACGTCGACTTTGGATATCTTTTGCACTGTGATAGTGTAAAAGATCATTTGGGCAAAACCCTAAACTTACGCTTAAGCATAAAGCTTACGCGTAGAAATCCTACGCATAAGATTAATCTTACGCCTAAGCCTTGTCTTACGCATAAGGTAATCCTACGCATAAGTGTCTACGCCTAACTTTGTGTCCACGCATAACTTTAGTGTCTTTTCCCTACTTACGCGTAAGCTAAAACTACGCGTAACTCTCATTGTTACGCGTAACTTTGGTGTTTTTACGCATAAGTCCTACTTGGTTTATTGTGATTTCTACGCCTAAGGATACTTCATCAACAAAGGTTCATTCGACTACAAAGATCCATTTTTACCAACACAAGTTTTCAACATGTCACAACCACCATACTCTACCTATTTCCCTTACACTTATTCTCAACGTCAACAATAACTAAGTCCACAACATCAACAATGGAATCAACAACAAGCAATTTATCAACAACAATTTAATCAACAACACACTCCACAACTTGCTGCAATTCCACAACCTCAAATGGTTCAAACACCACCAAGTCTTCAAGTTCAACCCTACACAAATGACTTCAATCAAAATCCATCAAGGAACACTATGAAGGAACCTACTTGGTTTGCAAAGATGTGTGAAGCTTTAAGCAGCCAACAATCAATTCATGAGGCTGGATCACTTGATAGACCTCCAATGCTCACTCCAGGAAACTACGATCAATGGGTGATTAGGTTCTTTAGGTTTTGTGATCTGAAGAAGCCACATGGAAAGTTCTTAAAGAAGGTTATCTTGAAGGTCCATTTTAGATGCCTACTGTCATTGTACCCGGCGATCCAAATGCTAATCCACCAAGAGATGAACAATTAAACATTGCTATGCGACCTGAATGTAGAGGAACTTCTACACTATGAAGCTGATGATCTTGCAATGCAATATATCCTCTTAGGATTACCTAACCCAATTCTTCGAAGTGTTGATGCTCAAAAGATGCAAAGGCGTGTGGGAACATATTCATATTCTTATGGAAGGATCTGCACTCAATCAAGAGGATATGGAATCCAAAATTTACTTGGCTTATGAACACTTCATGATTGAACTCGGAGAGATACTAGAGTCTTATCATCATCGATTCTCAGACATCATAAATGATTTGGACAAACACAACATCATCATGCCAAGAATTGCGGTTAATACTAAGTTCCTGAGTAGTCTTGGTCCTGAATGGGAGAAGTATGTCATTTTTCTCCGTCAAGCGAAGAACATGCATCATTCTACATACGGATTGTTGTACGATTACTTGAAGCCTCATGAAAAGGAAGTTGATAGGGAAAGGATTCTCCGTGCTCAAATTGCTTCAACGTCAAATCCGGAAAATCAACAACTTGCCTTGTATGCTCAAAATAGTTATCCTCCTCAACCAGCAACTCAAACAACTGCTACAATCACACCATATGATCCTTCACAACAACAATCTCAACAAACTCAATTGGTTCCATACAACAACAACAATGCTCAAGCACTTGTCGGTGAAGCTAATGAGGAATCTGATCCATTCGAAGCATTGCAACAAGGATTTGTTATGATTGCTAATGCTTTTAGCCGTTATACCAACAAATCCAACAATCGTATTCGTTCCTCATCTAACACACGAAATCAAGCTATTGTGAACAATGGACGAGTTGAAGTTCAGAATCGTGGTTATGGTCGTCCGATGGGCGGTGGTCAAGGGTTTAATACTGTGGGTAGGAATAATAATAGAGCTCAAGTGGTGGAACAGGGAAACGCTCAGAATGGGTTGAATGGTCTTCGATGCTACAACTGCAATGAGAAGGGACACTGGCTAATGCATGCCCAAAGCGAGGACGGGGGTGCTTATCACAAAGAGGCTCTTCTTTGGCTCTTAAGGATGAAGCTGGTGGAACTCTCACGCAGACAAAGAACGAGCTTTATGGCAAATGCAGCACTCAGATGATGATATGGAGGATTTGCGGCCAATGCAGTTATGTTGATGGCTAATATGCATGAGTTACACATGAGTGACACATGCCCAATGTATGACACGATGGCTTGTCTCAAAATCCGAACAAACCATATTCATCTCGATCTAATATCTCCGCCAACTTCGAATCCGGCAAGGCTCAGACTGTTCAAAATAAGTCGTCCACATCTCATTCCGACGATTTTCAACTAGACCCGTAGTTATATTTGACGATCAAGATGACCAAATGGTTTCCTTGATAATCAAATTGACTCCGTGGTTATACTTGAGGATCTCAGTAATGATCATGTGGTGACTCACGTTGAACACGCCGAACTTTTGCCTCATCCAGATTTTGCTCGTTTAATGCAAGACCAACAAACCATAGTGGAAGAATATCGTGCAATTAATCAGGACTTGAAAAGTAAAAATGCACTGTTAACCAAGGATTTTGAATGTTTACAAAAGAAACTCAACTTTTTCAAAACTCAAGAAAAACGTGAAAAAGGTTTTGAAGCGGCCTTTGCCAAATCTCATCAAAACGAACAATATTTAGAGAGACAGATGCGTGATCTAGCCGCTTCAAAGAATGCTTTGTTGTCCGAAATAGAACAACTGAAACATGAACATAAAAAGCAAATTAACGCTCTCACCTTGGAAACTCAAAAAGCTAAGGCTGAGTTGTTAACTTGTCAAAACAGTTCTCTGCATACAAAAAGCATTCAACGAAACGAATAGATGATCATCTGGAAGAAATCATCGGCTTGCAAAACAAACTTAAAGAGTTTAAAACTGTTGTTTACAAACATGGTGAGTCGGTCACAACTATTGAAAAGTTTACTTTAAAACCAAATCTAAATGGCTATGGACCAAATCTTGCTGATTACAAACCTAAGCTTTTAACCAAAGCATTCAAACCAAATTCTGAAGTTTCCAGTGCAGAATATAAAATTGATAACTCTGTTATGAGTGTTGTTGAATATCATCGTCAAGAGGAATTAGATGCAGAAGACGAGAGTCGATCAAAATTAGAAAATGTTGTTTACAACAAGCCTTTTAACTATTCAAAAGTGGTCACTTTCGTCACACCAACGGATTCTTCTAACACACCAAGGATTATCATAAAAACATCTGAGTCTTCTAATGTTAATCCCAAACCAGATTATGCACAAACTTATGGTCCTTTACCTTCCATCGGTGAAGTAAACTCAAAACCTGAAAATCGCAAAATTCTTCGATATTTTGACCTTTTCATGGTGACCTAAAACTTTACAACATGAGATAGAATATCATTCTGAAATCAAAGTTCAACATTTTCAATCGCCTCTAGCGAGAACAAAGAGATATTATTTAGAAAAATCTTTTACCAAATGTTAAAAATTTGAAAAGTTGTGCATTGTCTTGGGAAAGGGACTTTCATAAGGAACTTGGATTGATGAAGGTAATTTTGGAGAAAACAGAAACATCTATTTCTAATACTAAACGTAAAAATAAAATGTTGAGAAAAGATGTTGATCGACTCTTGGAAGATGTCATCTGTGCCGATGTCCATAATGTTGTGTTATTGAATTCTTTGTCATATGCATTTGATTATATCTCTGCTGATAATGTTGATTCTGTGGTAAATGTTGAGAACACGATAATGTGCTTGGTCGAGTCCTTAAAAGTCGAAAATAAACGATTGTCAAACGAACTTTCAAATGCAATACGTCGTCTTAATTGGTGTCAAAAAGATATTCACGATATGAACAAGAACTTTCAACTTGCTTTTCAACACAAAATCGCCCAGTTGCGTGCAAAATCTTCTGATCCTAAAATTGAGCAACTGGATGATCAAAACGTGTCTTTTAAGTGTCAAATCTCAAAATATGAACAAGAACTTGTAAAAGTTAAAAAGGAATATGGTGTCATATTTGATTTACTCAAAAGACTCGTGATGAAGCATCAAATGAACTTGATCATTATCTTGCACACACTAAAGAAGTTATGCATTTTTTTGGAAATATTCGGTCTGAAAATCAAGATCTGATTCACACTATCTTCAAGTTAAGAGAAATGTTAGGAAAGTATGAACAACTTCCGCCTACCGTAATTAAGAGAATAGCACCAGTAACACTTAGTAATCATGAACCTAGAATCCCTACTGCCAAATCACAAGTTGCTAACGTACTTCCTTCTACTGAAATCTTTTCCAAACGTCCGCACTTCACAGCCTAGGAGCACTACATCGAAGAATAGGAAGTTGCGACCTAAGAAAAGATCAATAAGGAATGCTAAAGTAGAAGAACACCCTAGGACTATGAATAAGACTCATGTTGCTTCCACTATAGTTATTGCGTCTGGCAAATGTAATAGAAATAGTGATGTAACGAATGCTAAACCTTTAAGTACCTTTGATATTCACCGATGCACCTTGTGATATTTGTCGTAAAAGTATGAATTCTGATTGTCATGACAAATGTGTTGCTAAAGCTATCATCTCTCGTTTAAGGAATCCTAAGAATCGGAATACCTCTAGGCCCACTAATCTTTCTAAGTCTTGCTTGGTAGACCGCCTCTTTAGATTCTAAGAAACGATTGCCCCTCGTAGCTCCAGTTTCACCTCCTAGGAATGTAGTAAATTCACTAAGACTAAAAGCAAATACTAGTTGGAGATGGCAGAAATGGATATATAACACACTAGGATTTAAATGGATACCTAAAGCTATTGATGTGTGTATGTCTACTATAACTACTCCGGAACCCTCTAACATTTCGGGTTCCACATCTACTTCTATTCCATCTGTGTCGTCTGTGTGTAATGCAGGTGATACAGATCATTCTCTGGATTGTTGATAGCGGATGTTCCCGACACATGACAGGCATCCTTAAACTGTTATCAAACTTTATTGCAAAGTTCATTGGTACTGTCAGATTCGGGAATGATCACTTCGCAGCTATCATGGGCTACGGAGACTACATCAATGGGAACATCGAAATTAGCAGGGTTTATTATGTGGAAGGCCTCGGTCACAATCTGTTTTCAGTAGGTCAATTTTGTGATGGAGATTTGGAGGTTGCTTTCAGGGAGAAATCTTGTTTCATTCATGATCTACAAGGAAACGACCTTATGTCTGGCTCACATAATTCCAGTCTTTACACTATCTCTATGCAAGACATGGTTGCCTCATCTCCCATTTGCTTACTTTCAAAGGCAACATCAACAAAATCATGGCTATGGCACCGTCGTCTCTCACATCTAAACTTTCAAACCATCACCAACCTTGCTTGACACAAACTAGTTGAAGGACTCCCACGATTTCGGTATTCTAAAGATCACCTTTGCTCAGCTTGTGAACAAGGGAAAAGCACTCGTGCTCATTTTCCTTCAAAGGTGGAACACGCTCTCGATGTGCTTCATCTTCTTCACATGGATTTATGTGGCCCGATGCGCGTGCAAACGATCAATGGCAAACGCTACATCTTAGTAATTGTTGATGACTATTCACGCTGGACTTGGGTCTACTTTCTTCGAAGCAAAGACCAAGCTCCACAGATGATTATCACCTTTCTCACGAAAATACAGGTTCACTATGAAACACCGTCCGACAAATCGAACATGAGGCACTGAATTTGTTAACCAAACTCTTCGTGAATTTTATGAGAAAGTGGGAATTCAAAGATCGGACATCTATTGCACGAACACCAGAACAAAACGGAGTTGTTGAAAGATGAAACCGAACGTTAGTGGAAGCTGCAAGAACAATGTTAATCAATGCTAAACTTCCAGATTACTTATGGGCGAAGTGTATCTACTGCATGCTATACTCAAAACCGCTCTATGATTACAAAACGCCACAACAAAACGCCTTTCGAGCTTGTCCACAACAGAAACCGAATCTCAAACACTTTCATGTATTTGGATCTCTTTGCTATCCGAATAATGATCGTGATGACTTGGGAAAGCTCAAAGCCAAAGCTGACATTGGAGTCTTTATTGGATATTGTGATAATTCTAAAGGTTTCCGAACTGAATCGTCGAACAAAGGAGGTAATGGAAATGATTCATGCTCATTTTGATGAACTTACGGAAATGGCTTCGAGTATAACACTTAGAACCCGGTCACAACCGCTAAACTTTCCCCAAACCCCATCATCACCGAACAAAGCCCCCACCACTCGTCAACAAATGGAAAGGCTATTTGCTCACTGTTCGTGACAATATTGATGAACGTGCTCGTGTATCCGCATTTGTTTCATTTGCTCAACCCGATACTACTCTTATACCGATACACACGCTACAACAACTACTGTTTGAAGAAGCACCACCAGTTGACTCCAACACAACAGTTGAACAAACCGATTCTAACAATGATGAACCGGCTGATGATGTTCTAAATGAAGTACCCCCACCTGCAGATTTTGATCCAAATGCATTCTTTAACCCGTTTGCTAATGAAATCGCACCGATGTCGCGGAATCAGCAACAAGTCATTTGAATCCTCAAAATCTACACAATGTATACCAACATCAACCATCTACACATAGATGGACAAAAGACCATCCTCTGAAAATATTATTGGCAACCCGAATCAACCAGTCGTTACGAGACAACGTCTTCACGATGGTGAACATTGCATTTATGCACTCACCGTCCGCCAACTGAGCCTAAAACATTAAGGATGCAATGACAAAAGATAACCGGATTGAATCCATGCAAGAAGAACTCAACCAATTCAAACGTCTTGAAGTATGGGAACTGGTTGAAAGACCATCGGGGGTCTACGTCATTGGTCTAAAATGGATTTGGAAGAACAAATTGATGTGAAGGGAATGTCATCGAAACAAGTCACGCCCGGTGGCTAAGGGTTATCATCCGGAAGAGGGTATTGACTTTGAAGAATCATTTGCCCGCTTGCTCGCCTTGAGGTCGTTCGGATATTTCTCGGCGTCGCAGCTCATATGAACATAACGGTCTTTCGGATGGACGTCAAAACTGCTTTTCTGAATGGTCAACTGAAAGAAACGGTTTATGTCACCAACCGGGATTCGTTGATCCCGCTTCTTCTAACCATGTTTACAAACTCAACAAAGCTCAGATGGTCTCAAACAAGATCCTCGGGCATGGTATGATAAGCTATCATCTTTCTTAATTGCCAATAATTTTACCAAAGGTTCGGTCGACCCAACTCTTTTCATACAATATCACGAGGAACATATTTTAATTGTTCAAATTTATGTAGATGACATCATTTTTGGGTCAACTCATAAAAAGTACTCAATCGCTTTTGCAAAACTAATGAAGAAACATTTTGAAATGTCCATGATGGGTGAACTTACGTTCTTTCTAGGACTACAAGTTCATCAATCACCCCGTGGTATTTTCTTGAGTCAGTCCAAATATGCCCTTGAATTGTTACACAAATTTGGAATGCAAACCTGTGACACCTATGCCACACCAATGGCTCATACCAAGAAGCTAGATGCTGATTTACATGGGAAATTGGTGGACCCCACAAAATACCGTAGTATTATTGGGTCTCTCATGTATCTAACACTAGCGGCCGATATTGTCTTTGCCGTATATCTTTGATCCCGTTATCATCACGACCAACGAAACCCACCTCTCGGAGGCTAAAAGAATCCTCTGATACATCAAGGGAACCATTAATTTGGGAATCGGTATCCAAGAATTCGGTTTTGATCTAATCGCTTTTCAGACGACCACGCAGGATGCTTAGATTCACGAAAAAGTACTTCAGGCGCTTTACAATTTCTTGGTGACAAACTGGTGTCATGGCAATCGAAGAAGCAGGATTGTACATCGCCGTCTCAACAAGCGTAATATGTAGCCATGCTGGCGTGTTGTGCTCAAGTCATTTGGATGAGAACACAACTCAAAGACTATGGTTACATATTTGACAATCCCGATGTATCGCGACAATCGGAGTGTGATTGCAATCTCGTGCAACTCAGTTCAACACTCGAAATCAAAGCACATCGATCTTCGATATCATTTCATCAAGGACCACGTGGAACAGTGCTTGTTGAATTATATTTTGTGGGTACAGAATTCCAATTGGCAGATCTTCTCACCAAAGCCTTGCCTCCCGCTAGGTTTAATGAGTTGGTCCACCGGATTGGTATGAGGTGTTTGACTCAAGAGGAATTGGTTGAACTCCTAAAACAGTCTTAAAAACCTGTCAAACACCAAAATCTCTTTTGTAAATATTTTTCCAAAACAAAATACAAAAATATAAAATCCGATAAAACAACAAAAATATTCTTCTATCTATTTTTTCTTTCAACATTGCAAGTACATTCCTTCCGTCAACACTATAATCTTTCAAAATTCAGTATTTTTCCGATCAAGTGTTGAGGGGGAGAAAATTTCTACTTAACTGTTTCAAAACATCCGTGTACTTGCATGTTATCCTATCCCGGTTGTTTCTTTTATCAATGGTGGTAAATTTTCTGGTTCAACTGACACTCCTCGGACTAAAATTTATAACCTTTCATTATTTTCTTAAGTCAAGGGGGAGTGTCGTCAAGTTTCTTTCTTAAAATCATTCGTTTGGTAACCAAAATGGAAGTTAAATGGCTTTGGTTGAAAAAGGAAAAGGTGGAGGGACCAAAACTGCCAATAGGTTAAAGTTATTTTAATAAAAACACCCCACCTAACTTTTCACTTCACATTTAATACTCAAACCAAACTTCATCCTACGCTTAATAATCGTTCAAGAAATCTGTGTTTTGGATCATCAATTTGTAAGTGTTTTTGTGTTTATAACAAGTTTTTTAAACAATGGTTTTGAATCTTTCATGAATCCAACGGTTTAATCTTGAGATATTGTGACTTTTGTGGTTTAAGCGTAAGCGCAAGAACACCTAATCATGAATGGGTGTTTGTGGTTAAATGGGTTGTGTCAAAACGTTCTTAAAACATCAATGATACTTTTTTAATCCTCAAAACTTACCCAGAAATACGAATTGATGGAATCTGGAAAACTAGGGTTTATGCGTGATTTGGGTGTTTTCATATGAGAACGTTTTTGGTAGTAAAGATTGTTTTAATAGGTTGTTTTTAAGTTTAATTGATCAAATTTAAACCCGTTTCACCCGAAACACTAATGATTTATAAATTGAAATTAGGGTTCAAGTTCATACGAATTGGGTTTTCTTGATTGGCCTTGAATTTGATGTTAAAACTTGGATAGAACAACTTACTATGCCTCTAAGACTTACCTGAAACACTTTGGTGCATATCCTATGGCTAGAAATCATATGCGTAATTCATGAACCTTAGGGTTTTGACTTACGCGTATGACTTTCTACGCAGAATGCTAACATGCTTTCATGCCTTGATCTGCTTTAAGAATGTATGTATAAGTCAAAATTGATGTTATGATGATTTTATTTCAGGCTTGCTACGAGTAAAACTCAGAATCAAGGTCATTGATACTCTACGCATAAGGATCACCTTACGCGTAGAAAGTTAGCGTAGAGAAATCTTACGCGTAATCGGCACGCTGTAAGGTTCTACAAAGGGACTACGCGTATCATGTGAAGGATATGCGCAGTGACTCTACGCGATAAGGTCTACTCTACGAGTAAGCCTTACACGTAAGGTTTTATATACGCCACGCGATAAGCTCTACGATAAGGTTACTGTTCCTACGCTAACATTTCTACGCGTAAGACAAATTCCTACGCGAAGCTTGTGCCTCACGCATATAACCCTGCTTACGATAAGCTACCATTTCTACGCATAAGCATTGATCAAACCTTCATAATGAATTGTTACGCGTGCAAAATTGTATATAAATGAATCATAACGTCACGAAACCACTAATGTCACTAATAAGCTTAAATGTCTTATGTGTTGTGTGAATATGTGATAACATAAACTTTAAAACTTAAAGTTAACTAACTCACAAAACTTTTCACGACGTCATTGGACTATTAGACAAACAAGTGACTTTGGACTCGTAACAACCATTGACTTTATACGTTCAATAATTAGACAATAAAACCTTCTGTTGACTAACATTATGTCTTTCGATATGTTGGTTCTTTTGGCTAATGTTATTTCAGATCACGACATGGTCGCCAATTGAATGTGGATGCACGAGGTTCTCACCATTGCCGATATCTTCCTTAATGGCTATCCGAGAAAGATTGGAAAGAACAATCTAAGAGTTGACTTTGAAACTCTTTCATGCTCGGAGTCTTCCTGCTCGATTGCCGTGGATGTTCTAAAGAATGATCCATACCGTAACATGCTCTCACACTCGCCACTGCTCCAGAGGTCTACATACAGCAATTCGAATTCAATGCAAAGGATCAAAGGTCAAAGTGCGATGTAACGCCAATCACAAACAGATCACCATCACACATGCATCTACGGTTGTTCTTCTAATTCCTGAATCGAGCCAACCGACTTCTATGCCACACCTACTTGAAGAGACAGTTCGAAATTCGATTGATATTGGCTATGATGAAGCTTCAGAATAATCACTAAGCACTCTCATGTGGAGCTTAAGAACATTCCTCAACCGTGGAGAACCCTCTACATCATCATTACCAAATCTGTCTCTCGTCGATAGTGGCTATGAGCATCCCAAGCTCATAGAACTACAAATCTTCGGTCATTAATCAACAAAAGGACATCGAAATTGAAGCATCGTATGGGAAGACATGATGTCATTTCTCAAGAAACTTGGCTCAAAGATTCCCTACGTCGGATACATAAAATTTTGATCCAGAGAGCACTTGGACTTCATCCTGATATTCCCAAGAGGCTCAATGACCCCGACAATCACGATATGTTGATTGAGGCTACCCTATCAGTCAGAATCAAGGAATCGTCAACAAAGAAACAGGGTGTGGTTACCCGATCACCTTCCACTAATGAGATCAAAAAGCTCGAGACATACAAAAGGTATCCGTAGCAGAAAAGAAGGCAAAGTTGGTCATCTCGATGAAAAGTCTTCTAGAACACCTATAAGGAAAACCAAAAGAGGAAGTGCAGGAAGTGTCAAGCACTAAGAGTCGAGGACGTTCCCGTGAGGAATCCTCCACGAGGGGACAGTTCCCGCCAAGGAAGGCGTTCCTATTCCCGTATCTAAGTCCGAACCACAAAGAAAGCTAACGGACGAAGACTGAGGATACTGCATCGATGAAGAGACTTTCTACTCAAACCGCTAAAGATGACACTACAACAGATCTAAACCTCCTAGTCCTCCAAATGATCAAGGAAAAGGGAAGACTCCAGATTTGTGCCTTATGAAGAAAGCTCAAGCTCGGATGAAGAGAACTGGATAAATCATACAGGAAGAAGTTCAAATTAGTTCAACTTCAACACGTTGCACAACAATTTGCTCAAGAACAAATGGGTGGCCCCGGAGGTCGAGTGGTGGAGCTCAACCTTCACCGGTCCCCGATGTGGTTAATCAACCCGATAAGGGATCCGTGCCACCACTTTGGTTCAACAACAAACGCGTGTGGAGGACACTATTGAGTATGACTTTGAAGAACCGTAAAAGAAAATGACCGAAAAGACTTCGGTGATGAAACAAAGACGAAGAACAAGCTAAGTCCGAAATGAAGAAGATGTTGAGTATGATAAGTTTCTTCTAGATAGTCCTACACGGTCAAAGGAAGAAACTTCTGAGCCACCAAAGGACCCGGAGTCTCCTCACATCTCATCATCATCGGATTCATCTTCTCACTCTTCACCACCACCATCAAAGAAATCAACCAAATCATCATCCAAATCAGTAAATAAGCCAACTCCATCTTGGATCTCTCAATCAAAGAATCGAATCGTTAAAGCTGTAAAACGAGTCAGAAAAAAAGATATTCTCTACACAAAGTTGAATTTCCTTGCTGACCAAATACAACATCTTCATGATGAGCAAGACGAGATGAAAGTTGAAAGGGAGTATGTACAGAAGCTTATGAAGGATGATCTTCAAGGAAGCATGGACGAGATGATCAAAGGATACTCTCACAAGTTCCTTATGGAGGTCGTTCCGAAACTGACAAAGGAGATGTATACCAGACAACTTTATCCAAATCTCTTACATTTAGCTAAACAAGCCATGAAATCAACTCCAATGAATTTGAGCATCAATCCAGTTGAAACGACAATCTTCTCAGATGATGAATTGGTGAACCGGCTAGTAGCCCAAATGTCGAAAACGCTTCTGCAACGCTTTCCTCCCACGAAGCTAAGTTGTTTGAAGCATTGCTGAATACCAACTCAAGTCATCATTGAGAAGAAGGCTGTAAGGCCTAAGTGTTCAAGAGATGATGAAGACAAAGATCAGGATAAGGATAAAGAGCCCAAACGCATAAAGAAGTCTGGTGAATCATCCTCCATTCAGTACTCAATGCAACCTCCACCACAAGGACTCTCGACAAAGATCTCCTCCTCCCTCTACGAGATAAACCTCAGGATTCGGAGACACCACCCCGACTGAAAACCGATGATCACTTTGAGTATACGGGTGGTGACGATGAAGAATACAATGAGCCCCAACAACAACCCGCCTCTCCCGACAAAGTCACGAAACGAACCCTCATCTAGGCCTAAGAAACAGAAATAGAAGGCCCATGAGGGCGGACGTCCTATCATGGCAAGATGAAGATACCACAGAGGAATTTGAATGGTTTTCTACACTTGTTAATTCCACTCCCTACCCCGCTGAAGGTCAAGATCTGGTAGACGGTAATACATTGGAGCATGCAAAGATATTGCAAGAAAGATTCCGAATAAAGAAGATGACGAAATCTGAGTTGCGGCAAATCAAGAATGAAGCTTTTCAAGCCGGTAAAAGATAGCTCGAAAGTGCCATTGAGGTCGAATATCACCTCGAAAACATTGCTTGAGCTATGTCTAACAACATGGATTGGCTCAACCCAGAAGCAAACATCGACTTTACAAAACGGGACAACCCTCCTTATTACATCGACCGGTCTAAACCTCTACCAACAATTGGCCAACCGATGAGCCTCGAATTCCATTCGATATTTTTTCAACAAAGACCTGGACTTTCTTCTACACGGTGGCGATGGCTCAAGGAAATACGCTACATCTTTGACACTTCCATTCCTGGCAGCAATTTACTCTAACCGCATAGCCATCGAGGAAAGATCTAACCACTTGTTCTCCAACCAAGTGGAAGAGTACAACCGAGATGCAATGTATGGGATTCACCATTGGCCGAACGCCGAGAATCTACTACGTATTGCCGGGTTCGAAATCTCAACATGAAGTGTTTAGTCCTAAAAGTATCGTTGCCATCAAACACGTTGATCTTTCGTCCAAATGGGACTACACTTTTCTCAAGAAGATTGTGGTCAAAAGGCAAGACGAAAGGGATTATGCATTCTCTCAAGCTGACTTTGAGAATTTGTCTATCAACGACATCGAAGACATGTACCTTGCCAAAGCATACGAGTCGCATGAGACAATTCTCCATCAAGTACAGCGTGAATTCATCAAGTCATTGCTCATCTTCATCAGACGCATAGTCATCAAAGAGCGTGTAGAAGATCTCTACTGCGGTTGAATCTTATCGGACTCGGTCGTGTCAACCTCACTCTACCGCAGCTTGATCTTCCCGACATCAACCGATCTCACAATATACGCCATCAAACAAACCATTCGGCGTCGTTTACACCGCATGATGAACTTCAAAGAAATCTCTTAATGGCGTGTAGAGATCTTCACAAGTTTGGGGATCACACTTTGAAGATGATTAGGGACGGATTGGCTTATCGGTTGAAGGATATACATCAAAAGATTGGGTCTCCTAAGCGATGGAATTCTCGGGATCGAAGGGATGTGAAGAGGATCATCACGATGATTGATGAACGGTTGTATCGAAGGATCAGTTCGTAAGATTGGAAAGCTATGTTGGAGGTCGACCGGATTAACATCACCGCTTTCAACGCCCATCACACCCGCAACATCTCGGACTACCCTACCCTTGAACTCGCTTTCATTATAACTTTGGATGTATGATTTATTATGTTTATGGCTTGTGCACACATTACAGTGTACAACCCGTTCTTGTAAATAAAGGACCCTGTGGTACTGCCTGCCACAATCCTTATAAAAGGAGCGAAAGTTTACTTTTGAGTAAAACCTATCAAATATTTCACTTTTCAAGGTTTTGCTCAAAAGAACAAGTACTTCCCCTTATGATTTTTCAAAACCTCAACCGTTTATATCACTCGTTGAGGGGGAGTATTTGACAAAAAATTCTTGTTCACAAATTGTTCTCAGTGGTCATCTTCCAACAAAACTCAACATGGTCATATTTATTCTCAACATTTCTTCAAAAATAACATTTATATGCCATTTTAGAGGGGGAGAAAAATACGTGATAAGAAATATGTTGTTTTACTATATGAACTCTCGTGTGAAAAGACTTTAACCCATGAATTGACAAGATCTTAACTGTTAGTAACTCGAAAAGACTTGTCCGGGATGGGTAATAATTTCAAGCTAGTTCGCTAGTGATGTAAACGTGTCTCGCAAAGGACTTGTCCGATTAGAATGTACCATTCGAGAAACTCTTGGTAGACATGAACCTTGACGGGTTTGACAACCTTTCGGGTTTGTCCACACCTTCAAGATAGTTATTAGAGCTAGTTGTCACCGAAAAGCTGACAATGCAACTTTAACTATGCAATGCGAACCGTGTCTCGGGGAATGTCTATCTTGAGGTCATTCAAAAGTGCGCTTCTTCCCTCACTTAAAGATTTCGTCAAAACTCTAAAGCACATGTAGAGGGGGAGTATTTCTGCTAAAAGATAAAACTCTCACAGTGGTACAAAATTGTTTCTCATTCACAAACACTTTGAGAGATTTTCTTGAAAATGGTTTTATGGCAATGGAGTTATAAGGTGATTAAGGTTAGGAATTACCGTCCTATGATCCGCCAGAGCCGGAGGTATCTACCCAAGGACACTACCAATAGGTAGAATTAGAAGTCCGTAGGTATGATTATAAAAAAGGAGAAATGAGAATCGGAGAAAGAAGGAGTTGAAGAATTAAAAAGAAATCAAAGAAAAGGGTGAAAAGAAATAGCCCTCCGACTATTCAACTTAGGCGCATAATCGGTTCAATTCATATACCGGGTTGTCACTAGATGACACCGTATTGAAGATTAAAAGTCGTCATGGACCCGGTGGCATGCACTAAACCTTCTTAGCCACTCCAAGTTTCTCTCAGCGAAGCTTGTTTCATTCTCACAGGGAACCCTACGTGAACTATCGGCTTTCTCTTAGAGAATTGGCGGTATTGAAGAAGGAGACCCTCTCCCTAGTCTTGCCGGAAAACCAAAACGGACTATTGAGTCTAGAGTCACGAGATTCATCAAAAGATCTCTAGGTACACTGACATTTCATCACGATGTTCAACAATAAGAACATCAGGTGGCGCATTATCGAAGTCCTTCACGGATCTGTAATCTATCGAGAACATTTATGAGAGGTTCACATCTGTGATCCTCGGTGATTGAATGGAAACTCTGCCGGGGTCAACATCAAACAACCGGCGGTGTCGCCAGCACAACTGGATTCCGGCTTAGTGTTCTCCAAAGCGGTCTACATTAGGTGGTGATGCTTGATTGTACCTCGACTCATTGAACCGTAGATGTACTTGATTTTTATCGTGTTATCCCACTTGTGGGACTCGATTCAGAGCGGCGCTGTGAGTTAGAGTTGTGTTTTCAAACATCGTAACACTCGAAGTTCAAACTTGTAAGTGCGGACTCGCTTACTAACCGCTTTAATGTTTTCTTCTTATGGAAGCTCCAGATGGAATGATCGGTGCTACATGCTTTCATGCCAACAACATCACTAATGGAAGTTCTATCTAAAGCAAGCAACATAAAAAGTCGAATGATTCTTCGTCAACCAAAGAATCTACAAAGTTAAAGACTTAAAGAACTTCATCGATGCTATTAAAATCCAACGTAAAAAGTATGAGCGTGTTGAAGAAGCGATGGAACCTCAGCTGATGAAGGACACGAGGCGGAACTTGATGCGAGACAACAACAACATACTATCACTACCATCACAAAGAAAAATGATCAATGAACAAAGACAAGATGACGTCAAAAGCAGAACTGTTCAAAGAAGAAATTTCTCACCTGGAGAGATTGTTGAATCAAGGAAAATCTTCTCACAAGAAGAAGAATGTCGAAGACGTCAAAGCTACTATTACATGCAACTCTTCACAGTTTACATTCATTCATCACTAACGGCTTGGGGGAGATTGTTGGAATCACTCCTACCTTATCAAGTGTTAGTGATTCATGTAATAAGTTAAGCTTAATTATGGCCTTTATGTTTGTTATTAGCCTTAGGCTTATGTAGAAGGCCATAAGCCTAGGCCTAGCCAATAAGAAGGATGAGAACTAGGAGTGTTGCCCTAGCTTCACTCCTATAAATACTCTTGTATAACCCTCACTTGAGGGTTGGTTGTTCAATTATTCTCCTTTCATTCACAACTTCATGCCTAAACCTTTCATACTTGTACGTGTGTGTTTGTTTGGTTTATTGTTCAATCGCCTTTATCTCTTTCTATTAAGCTTGTGTTGTAAATCTAGTGACCTAACAGGGATGCTGTGAGTGACATCTTTAGGGATAATCTGAGTTTGGGGTTGACCACTAGGGATGATTTGTGGGACATTTAGTTTTGGAACTCCATAGCTGATCATAAGGATTAGGCTTGCGCACCGCTTCGTTGCTTTCACCATAGCGGGGCGCAAGGACACTACTCATCGTGTCACTCTTCCGGATCTATTCTACCTTTATTCCATCTATGCTCCATGGGTGTATTGCAACATCCCTTTCTAGCTAGCTTACTACCTAAGGAATACTAGTAGGATTAGGACCGCCGATAGAGTTTATGAGGGCATGTTCGTCACTAAGCTTGCCGAGTCTTATGGCATCTTAAGGGAGGAGATTCAGGGGTACTTGCCGAGTCTCTAAATGCTATGGATGTGATCATGGATTTGGGTGGCACGTATGCATGGTTCCACCCTAGGCCCCAAGGCAAGACGACGACGATGATGAGGAGGAGAAGCAATAGCAGCAGCCGCAACAAAAGCTGGAGGATGGAGCCGGTAGCTCTGCTGATCTCTAAAGTTACATGGATAGAGGGGATTGACAGGAATACCAGGGAGCATGGATGGGTCGGATGGATACTTGGACAACCCAACAGGACCAAAGGGCTAGTTGGACATATGATCACACGGTCAGGCAGATGCATCATTTATCTATGCGTGATCATATTGAGGCCAATCTAGAATCGACCCGTTCCCTCGGCGGGGACTACCTTCTTGGGTACACCACCACCTTCCTCCTAGTTTGTGTAATCTTAGATATAATTAACCATTGACCGGTGATTGATCTGTTTGTTTGTGGTGATATATGAACAATTCTTATGATGATGTATTCTGAAACAATTTTGGTATTCGTAATAACTTAGGTTGATCGTAAAATAATTTTATGTTTGGATGTTTGGTATTTAGTTTAGGATGTTCATATTCATTTCGGCTTTTAATTGTTTGGTTATTTGTTTTTCATTTTTATTGTGTGTTTTATATATCTTTTTCATTGTTGCTTGATTCTCATGTTTATATTACTTTGTGAAAATGTTTTATTTTGTTTTTAACTTCGTCTTAATTGCATATAAAGGTACTTTACAAAAACATAAGTGTAGGGAAGATCACATGTGTTTTTAGAACTGATATGAACATGAGATTAACAATAATTGGAATCGTATATATTTGTATGTTTATTAGAGTCAAATGCTTGTATCGAGTCATAATAGATGTTTTGTAGGAACTTTTCCAGGTTTTTAAAGAAGCAAATTTTCTAGAATCTTTTTCGGAAATGCGGACTCCTTTCAGGACGGACGGCGTCGGGATAACACCCGACAATCAGGCAATGTATAAACAAATTCTGTATTCTTCGTTTTTTGTCTAATTTGTAATTTTTGGTAATTTCCAATTCTTAATTTTCCAGAAATCTGCAAACATCCATTTCATAAGCATTATATTTTACTTGCTTTCTAGTGTAGTTTTGTTTTTATATAGTTTATACCGTCGATTTTACTAGCAGGTTTGGGTTTTCATTTTTCTTATATGTGTGCAAGTTATATTAGAAAAGAAGATGAAGTACATAATGGAAGCAACACTTATTACTTGCTCATTCTTCTTGGAGGAGGATTTAACCGCAAGTCTACGCATATCCCACCGAGCTAATCTGGGGAGTATTAGTTCTCTCTTTTATTTTACCTTTCTCTATCATAACTTTAATACTTTCGGAGAATATTGGGACAATGTTTAGTTTAAGTGTAGAGAGCGGGAACATTCTCATAAACCATGTTATCTGCAAAATTTAGTCAACACAGATAGACATACATACAGATATATGGTGGTCGACAACACCCCAACAACAATCGACTAATAAAAGTCAATCCAAATTCAATCAGATCATACAAGGGCATGGGGATTATATGTGAACATCAAACTTGAATCATCTAATTCTAACAATCATATCCTAGCAATTCAAAGTTGGCAAAAACCTTTTTCTGTTAAGTATAAGATGATTAAATAAGCCCGTTACATTTAAAAATGATCAAAAACAATTGTTTTCTTTAAAGTATTCACGATAAATAAGGTGAACCAGTTGAGTCAGTAGGAACCGGAGCAGGAGCTTCAGGAACTAGATGATCAACATTCGTTGAAGGTTGGAAGTATTGATCAAACATAGGTTGAAACACTAAATCCCAGTGATCCTTAGAAAGTAGAGCATTAGGCGTTGGAGGAGAGTCTTATGATACCTAAAGTATTCACGTGTACTCATTGTGCGTTTATATGTATGTCTCCTTCCCCCTTGTTGGTTTTGATACCTCAGAATCAACAACACATTATACACCTATAAATTTGAGATCATTCTCCCCCTCAATCAATGACCCATTTTATGAAAAGTTTAAAAGACCTGAAGTCATTGATTGAGTTACAAAATTTATGAAAAACTCCAAGACTGATTGATTTTCAAGGAACTCATTTTCCACCATTTTTGAAGAAACAAATATTTTTCTAAAGAGTCATAGAAAGAAAAATATTTGTGTAGGAACAACCGTCTTTTTGGTGACGTGCTTTCCTCATTAAGTGTTAGGATAAGTGCTCAATATTTATGAAAATCAATTTCGCGTAGCACTTTCCCTTTTTGAAAAATGGGTTACAGTCTAAAATAACTGCAAGCCATTGTTTAAGCTCGAGTTATAGTCTGAAGTAATTGTAAACCATAAGTTTGAGACATGTTTTGAAAATATTTACACATTCTGCTCGAACTTCATCTAAAGTCCTGTGCCATTATTGAATGAAATTTCTAAGACCGTAGATGTTATCGATAACAGAAGACATGCCATGAGAAAACAATATTTTTGGTATTTTCAAATTTTTGATTTTTATAGATTTTGTTGGTTTTATATTTTTATATTTTTCTTTCTTTGGTTTTAAAATTTTCTATTTACAATTTGGTTTTAAGATATGTACAAAAGTGATAATTTAATTTAAGAAGATGTTGATAAGAGTACCCAGATAAGGATATCGTTCAGCACATTGTAGAAGACATAAATCAACATCTCTTAAACTTTCACCACCAAAGCATTCGAGGCTCCTGAATCATCGTCAGAACAGACCTTCTCAATGTGAATCATTGGTAGCTTCCCCCAAAACCGACAATCTTGTATTGAGACCACTTCCCCCAAGTAGTAGAAGTGAAGTAAACAATTTTATTGTATGAAGCTCAACACCCCGAAGTAACAGATAGCACCAAGGTAGCAGGTTGAAGCACAGATCTTCTCCGCGGTTATCAATGCCGGAATAAGCGATTAAGCCCAATCACGTGAACCTGTTGTCCGTCTCTGATGCATACATTACTCTGCGGTTTTGAGCAAACCAATTGTCTATTTTGCGGGAACAATATATCAACATCTTCATTTCACCAAATGCATTCCTGTTATCTTACATATAACCAATCAACCTATAATGTACACATGTACCCAACAAGATTAGAGGCGATGACATCAAGTAACATGTTGAATCGATCATCTCTGAGGATATCAACTCAGGAATTCTTGATTAAGCCCAATCACATGAACTTTTATTAGGTGTCGATGTCGCATATATCTCCTATGATGGTTGCGATCTCATCGGAATCATCATAACATAGTGTACATGAAGTAATAACCGAAGGCATTTTATTATAGAACATATCGAAGATGTTGATAAGCAATATCATCTCACGCTCCAAATATTCTTCTCATTGAAAGCTGAGTTAACACATACCAAAAGTGTCAAGACACCACTTACCTCAAATAGTTGGAATAATACACCAAAGGCCACGAGTTAAACACTGAGTTTCTCTGCGGTTATGACATTTGTCTTCCTAGAATAACTTCAATAAAGAAGAAGTATTAAGCTCATTACATATACTCGTTGTATGTTTAGATGTATGTCTCCTTCCCCCTTGCTGGTTTTGATACCTCAGAATCAGCAACATATTTTATTCTTGATTGGTTAACACATACCAAAAGTGTGGAATAATACATCCTTCCCCCAAATAGTTGGAATAATACACCAAAGGCCACGAGTTAAACATTGAGTTTCTCTGCGGTTATGACATTTGTCTTCCCGGAATAACTTCAATAAAGAAGAAGTATTAAGTTCATCAAGTGTACTCTCGTTATGGATTTAGATGTATGTCTCCTTACCCATTTGTTGGTTTTGATACCTCAAGGATAAATAACACATTATACACCCATAAACTTGAAATCTTTTGAGAAGAACATGATTAATCCAAATGTATCTGTGAGAATCAAGCACTCTGGCTTCTCGACTATCTTTATCACCATATGTAGACAATTTAGTGACCAGCGATGAAGCAAACCCTATACTAAACTTGAAGTTGAAGTCGAATTCCCCGCATTTGTATCTTAAGCTTGCGCTAATGTTGGAAGAACGGTGTTTAGAATTTATGCTCTAAGCAAATCTCTAAGTACTCAAAATTTCAACCAAAGTGTAAGATATAACTTTTCACATACACATCAAACCATAACACAAAGTAGCATATAGATGGAATTCTAGAGAGAGAAAGTTAGAGGTTTAGGGAACTTAGTGAGAGAAAGTGAAAGATATTATTATGAGCTCCAACTCTCTACCTTGGGAGGTAGAGAGTATTTATAGTCTTACATAAACGCCACACAACGGTCGTGGATCGGGCATACAGTGGGTAAAGACCCGTCCGTCCTCCACGGTGTTACTTAACTAAATACTACTTAACTAAATATAACTACGACTACGAGCTTTCTAACGATTACATATACTTGAGGTGACCGACTCTTTAATACGGGGAATTTCTAATTCCTAACAATCTCCCCCTAAGGAGGTCACCTCAAACATATACTAAAATGACATTGAATACAATCGGATATTACATTAACAATTGATCTTGCATTCTTGATGTAGTACTTTGCTCCGAGGCTCGTAGTCATTGATTCCACTCATTGCATGTTTGGTTAATCCAAGTGGAGGTCTTTTCCTGATCCACGTGATAATAATTTGAGCCGACTTTTGAGATCATCGGCAATAGAAAATCTCGTGACATCCATTGTGTTGTTGGTATTATGTGATGTTGTGACATTCAGACCGACATGCTCACATTCTGGATCATGATATCTTCTCATCGAGTAGCGAAGCTTTGTTGATTCATGATATTGGCGCAGCGAAGCATGGAGTGAAAATATCAGAGTCATTGATGCACTAATCATGATTTCTTTGAGATGAATGTGTTAGGTGAGCATGCGGCTATGGATTGACGCTTCATTACGATCAGAAAAGCGTCGGGGTGTACTGCATACAACAACTAGTGGATTAGCAATAAAAGTGTCTTTGATCACTTTCGTTGAATTGAGGTACGCGCCCACGGTTCCGTTGATCGATCACGAATGCTTCGTGATCGGTATAATTCGAAGAATTTCCTTGACGGGTTTCGGTACGCTCTAGCCGTTCTCAAACCGAACATCTCAAAGAAGACAACACGGAGTTGAGTGAACGGCCAATTTGAGTCCACGATTGATGAAAAGATATTTGAAAAACAATCATGTATTGCTCAATAGAAATTGTTTTTGCAATATAACGAAGGTGTTAATGAAAATCAATTATCAATCATAAAACACTTTTTGATTTGAAAAATTAGTACACGGTCGATGTGCTAAAGAAAAGAGTTTTAAAGCACAAAGACCGGTTTTTCAAAGGTATCCGTCAATCCATAACTCGAACCGAGATTGATTCAAAAGATTGAATATTCCCATTGTTTCTGTTCAGTTGTCACATGATTGATCCATATAATAGATCTCACATGCCACCTACCGGGAGCTTGTTAGATGTTGGCTCCAGAAGGCTTTCCATCTTCATTGTGAATGTGAAACACATCACTCGAGATGTTACGGCAATACCACAAGGATAATGCGTAGGAATCTCAAGATATAATCTCTCTTTCCACATTGTGTGAAACAGAGAGTCTTCATTGAAAGTGTCCTAATGAGATTTATTGATGATCTCGTGGCTCTAGACTCAATTTGTGCATATTTGGATCCTATATAGGAGACTAGGGAGAGGGTCTCCTTCTTCAATATCAACAATCTCTAAGAGAAAGTCGATAGATAATGTCGGTTCCCCGTGAGAATGAAACAAGTCCTTTTAAGAGGAACTTGAGTGGTTTGGAAAGTTGAAGTGCGGTCGTCCTTTGGGTCCATGACGTCTTGTCTTCAATACCGATGTTACCATCAGTAACATATGAATTGAACCTGGTTTCTGCCCTAAGGTTGAATAAATGGAGGGCTATTTGTTTTCACCCTTTTCTCATTCAATTCTTTTAATTCTTCAACCCTTGCTTACTACGAGACTTCATAGCTAGAACCTTGTTGGGTTTATTCCATACTAGCTCGTCTCAGTGCACTCTTCCCATATCTCAATTTTCTCCTTTTATCATCATACCTAAGAACTCTACACTAACTAGTGGATAGTCCCGGTAGATCCCTCGGTTCGGCGGATCATGGAAACTAATACCTAACCTTATCATCCTTATATCACCATACATAAAGTAAAGTTGGTCGGTCTATTTGGTATTGTTCATCCGCCATTGGAACCAATTGAAAACCATTTGAAAATCAATCCAGATACTTGTGATATATTATCAAAGCATTTTGTACCGGAATTGTTTTTGATATTTTAGAACGAGAACTCCCCCTCAACATGTGCATCAAGTATTTGTAAATGTTTTGCACACGGAGGCAAGAGAAAGAATTAACTTCTTTGATTACCATTTTCTAAAGATATCAACATCACTTCCCAAATCGAATCAAGTAGATAAAGCATTTTGGGGAAGGATGAGGTTTTCATGATTTTGCTCCCCATCAATATGTGCCTCGAGGTTTGAAAAGAGTTTTGCACATACTAGAGGGAACCTACACATTGAGATAAATGATCACGTTTCAAATCATAGGTTTAAGATAGATGCTCCCCTCAACATGTGCATGGAAAATTTGAAATCGTTTGTCACATGTGGGAGGACAGCATGTACATCCTTATAAAACCATTTACCGAATTATCAGTTTAAATCAATTTAAATCACACATTCTCCCCGATCACAATTATCAAATCATTTGAGATTTGTGATCTCTTATAGATTTAAATTGATTTTGAAAGCTTTTAAGGAGAATTGTGACTTGATTATGAAAGCGTTTAAGCGATAAGGATCGGATTTTAAAACTTTAAACTCCATTGATAAAACATGCATGTACATCTTTTGAAAACAATTTAATGCCAAATAACTTTTAATTTAATTGAAATCATTCTCCCCTCAATCAATGACATAGGTTGTTGATTGAGAGATAGATATTTTGACAAATAAGTCGAGATGATTATCAAAAATAGAGACAGGTTATTTTTCAAAGCATTTAGTTTTCGGCAGATAAATGTTTATAGAATCAGAGCATGGAATTTGAAAACATGGTAAAACATGGCTCTGTTCTTTCTTTTAAAAGCGGGTTATTGCCTGAAAATGACAATAAACCATTGTTTCTCTTTCTCCCAAAATATTTTTTGATTTTTTTTTTTTTAATTTGAACAACATCTAAAGTCCGTTAATGACATTCTTTGAATAGGCGAGACTTCAATATTTTTTAGATTTTTATTGAGAAGGGTTTTTGAAGAACAAATTGATAAGATTTTTTTTTCCTCGGCGTTTGAGTGCGGTTGAAGGCTTTTGCCAACGGTGAACTCAAAGCGTTTCAAGAGCTTTCTGAAGATTCCGGACTTCACAAAATAGTTCCACCACACTTTTTCCACTTGTTCCATGATGAAATGATGTCGAATGTCGATATGCTTTGCTCTTGAGTGTTGAGCGTTGTTGCATGAGAGAGCAATAGCACTTTTATCACAGTACAGAGGGATTTTGTTGAATTCAAAGCCATAGTCAGATAATTGAGATCTCATCCATAAGATTTGAGCACAACAAGATGACATGGCTATGTATTCACCTCTGTAGAGGAAATAGAAGTACTCATTTGCTTCTTTGACGACCAGCTCACAAGCTTATCACCCAAAAGCGAGCACCTCGGATGTTCCGGCGTGTATCTTGACAACCTGCATGATCGATCTGCATAGGCCGTTAGTGACATCCGGTGTCCTTCGGGTAAAATAGTCCCATATTGATGGTTCCTTGGAGATACCGAAAGACCCGTTTAACGCTTCAAGGTGCTTTTAGTAGGCTTAGCACGGTATCTAGCACACATGCAACAACAAGATGCATTCACTAATTTGTGAGGTACATGTCGGGGATCCAATCATACTACGATATTTCGTTTGGTCAATCATGATCCCTCAGTGGTCCTCATCTAGTTTGGTTCGATCAATCATGGGGTGTCAACAGGGTCACTTGAATCAAATCCAAATTTCTTTAAAATCTCATTTGCATATTTAGATTGATTTATGAAAATGCCTCGGGACTTTGTGAAATTTGTAATCCCAAGAAAAATGACATTTGTCCCATCATTGACATTTGAAACTTTGAACTCATTTCATTAGAAAACCGATCACATTCCATTGGGTCGGTCGAGGCAAAAATAATATCATCAACATAAATTTGAACATGAGTTAAATGTTTGCGACTTCTTGTGAACAATGTAGGATCAATGCTCCTTTCTTGAATCCGGTTGATAAAAGAAACTTTGACAGTGTATCATACCATGCCCTTGGAGCTTGCTTTAAACCGTAAGAGCCTTCTTCGGCGATAGCGTGAGTAGGATGCTCTTGATTCACAAATCCCGGGTTGGGCGACGTGAAGCGACTTCTTTAAGATCTCCGATTCAGAAATGCGTCTTCACATCCATCTGATAGACTACCATGTTCTTACTAGCAGCATTAGCTAAAAAGATTCTGATTGCCTCGATTCGAGCAAGCGGAGCAAAGATTCTTCAAAGTCTATACCTCCTCTTGGATCCTTTAGCAACTAAATGAGCCTTGTTCTTCAACACATCACCATGCTCATCAAGTTTCACTTTGAAGATCCATTTTAGAGCAATAATCATAGCACAATCGGAGGCGGTACTAACTCCCATACGTCAAGTCGATCAAACTCATGAATTTCTTCTTGCATGGCATTGAACCGGCTATCTTCATTCATGGCGGTTTTAACATCTTTTGGTTCGATCTTAGATAGTACGGAGTTGAAGAAACACCATAAGGCATCGGTTGCAAGTTGTTTCCGGTTGATACGGGGCGAGGATTTCCAATGATGTCGTCTAATGGATGATCGTGAGTCCATTTTCTAAGGTGTTCATGTGGTAGTTGTTGAGGACCGAGGTAGCGAGTCGATGTCTCGAAGATGGTTCGATGATGATTAGGGAGTAGCAAATATGTGTTCAAATGGAGCATCTTCAGGAGTAGCAAAGGGATTAACTTCATCATTGATGCGAGAAACATTTCCATGATGTACATTTGAAGAATGATGATTTGTTGATGAGGCTGGGATGATCGGCTTCTTGACTTAAAGATATTGAGGCTGAAGGATTGACTTCATTCACAGGAATATGAGCATCCTCTGTTGTAGGGATCAACACCTCATTAGTACTTGAATCATAAAGTTCATCAAACATAGGATCAAACAATTTCTTTAAATCATCTTCGATGGAGGTACATATGTTTCTTGGAGAGAGTTTGGAACAAGGATGAACCAATGGGATCTGTTTTGAAGTGCGGTCTGAGCTGGATTGTCCAGAGCCATTTGACGTCGACTCATCAAGCGTAACGTGAATGGTTTCCATGATATGTTGGGTTCTTTTGTTATAGATTCGGTATCCCTTTTTGTTTGGTGCATAACCTACAAATACTCCAATGTCAGCTTTAGCTCTAAGTTTCCCTAAGTCTTGACCCTCATTAGTTGGATAACACAATGCACCAAACACAGAAGGAAAGAGATTAGGTTTTACTGTTGTGGACAAGTTCATATGGTGTCTTTCCATGAGCGGTGTGAATCGGGGAGCGATTTTGTGTGTAGCATCGGTGGCAATAGCTTCACCAAGAAACATTGGAACCTTTGAGTAAATCAACATTGTTCTAGCGGCTTCTACAAGAGTTCGATTTAGTCTTTCAACTACACCGTTCGTTTGAGGAGTTAGTGGAACACTTCTTTGATGGCTGATTCCAATGCTTTCATAAAATTCACTAAGTTGTTTGTTAACAAACTTCGGTTCCATTATCTGTCGGATAATTCGGACGGTTTTGTTAAGTCGAACCTGCGGTAATTTTGATGAGTTTGATGATGATATCGGGAGTTTCATCCTTTGTCCTTAAGAACTTGACCCAGGTGAATCTAGAGTAATCATCAACTATAACTAACACATATTTCTTCCCAAAGATATTCAGCACTCTCATTGGTCCACATAAATCCATATGAATTGTATGAAGAACTTCGTGAGTGAGTTAGTAGGTTTGGGTTTATGGGCATACTTCTTGCTTTTCCCAATTGACATCTTTGAACAAAGATGATCCTTTTCATACTTTAGTCTAGGTAAACCTACAACTAAGTCCTTTACGGAGAGATCATTGATGGTACCGAAGTTCAAGTGATTGAGACGTCGATGCCATAACCATGACTTTGTTTTGAAGCCTTTGACAGCAAGCAAATTGGAGAAGACTTCATCATATCTTCTATAGAGATGGTGTAAAGATTTGAACCACGAGTTCCTTTTAAAAGTTCCTTACCATTAAGATCTCTAACAAAGCAAGTATGTTTTAAGAAGGCTACTTCTAGATCGAGAATCCAGACGGATTGACCAACGAGAGATTATGACCAAGATCTTCCACATAGTATACTCTAGAGATAACACTATCACCAACAACATAATCACCATAACCCATAATTGCAGAAATGATCATTACGAATCTACTGTCCCGATGAATTTGCTCACGAAGTTCATGAGCGCGACGGTCTCGGTCATATGCTTGGAACGGCTGAGTCCGGTACCACAGAGCGATTTGAACGATCTGCAGTTGAACACTGACAAGAATGGATAACTGGATAATTGGGATCCCCATGCAAGAATGGGTTCCACTTGGTTAGTAACGATAATTGGAACACCCACATCGAAATAGAAACATCCATATCGTAGTAGAAGCAATGGAATCATTGGGAATAGATGCAATCTTGGTGTCGTATTTGACCTATTCAAAGTATGTTCACTTCTTAAGGGAATAGTTCTACCGTAGGCATCCATTTTCAAGTGGGCATAATCTTAGCAGTTTGAGAACAAAACTGATTATTCTTATGGCCAAAAGGTATCCAATAATAACCTATCTTTATAAAAGTTCTTCCGTGGGTTTCCACTTTGTTTCTAACATCTTTCGTTTTGCCTTTTGCCTTATTTGCACGATTATTAGCATTAACAATTTTAGCGGGCATTTGACAAACATTAGACAAAGCATTCACACCACATTCATGATTAGCAACAGAATTCAAGCGGACATCATTACAAGGTTTGCAAATAGTATCGAATTGAATTAATTACGATGCGCCTAAGGCTAATACTTGAATCAACACGATTCGTTTTATTCAACTCAAGCTTAAAGTTCCTAGATTGGTCTTCTACTCTCTTCCATTGCACATTCTTAGCTTGCAAGGTCCTATCATTCCTTGTATTGTCTTGAGACTTTGACACCTTGCTTTAAAGTCACTGATTACTACTGTAGAGGGAATGGGAACATTAGTTGGTTGATCTAATTTTTGCATTCCCGAACTTGATGTGCAAGGATCACGAGTACTAGAAGGCACATTAGTGTATACTTTAAGACTGTGATTTGAGCTTTTTGCGGGCACACTAAAGTTCACTTTCTTAGCACTAACATATCGGAATCGAACTACTTGAAGGCACATTAGTGTTTCCTTTTTAAGATGGGCATAGAACGGAGTTCATGCTTGGCACTAGGCATAGAACAAGGCATCACGGCTTTGCCTTTTGCACCTAAGGTTAAGGATTTGGGACATGTTGCAATTACACATTCTAGCAACTCTTGAGATCGTTTGGCATGGAGGCAAGCAAACCTAATTTCACTATCAAGAGGTTTGTTAATGAAATCCTCTTCGACAATCTCACGGAGACATTCTAGACTATCCTTAAGGTGAGCACGGTATTCATGAAAAGCATGTTCATTATTCCTAAGATGAGGAGGAATATATTTAAGCATCACAGTGTATTTCTTGCAATCTAAGGGTGACTTTGAGACAACATTCTTATTAAAAACAAGTGGCAGTTTCCCATTTCACGACTTCTCGATTCTCAATTTCCTTTTGTAGAGGCGTTATTTTTTCGTTGTTTTGGTCACGGGTGACTTTTATTGAATCATATAACTCTTTAAAATGTCGTTTAACTTTTTCATTTTCTTCTAGAAAACTCGTGTTTTCCTTTTGTAAGGCATCAACTAAGTTTTGAAGATGAAAAGTTTGAGAATTCTGAGAATCTAAAGGAGGAGGCATTTGGGAGCTTGTCATATTGTTCGTTTGACCCTTTAATTGAGAGATTTGGGCTTTCAACTTTCGATCGTGTTGCAGCGAGCTTGAATCATTTCATCACGTTTGTTAATTTGAAAAGCTGCATCAAACTCTGGAGCATCTGAGGATGTCTTGATATTTGAAGTTTTAACATTTTCTTTAAGATGTTGATATTTTAGTTGTAAATTAAAATGCTCAACTTCTAGTTTAGAAAAATGTTTAACCAAATTGTCGTGATCATCGAGTTCAATTTTCTCGTTTAGTTTAGAATTAGTTTTTCAAGCTCAATGACACGATCATGGGAGACTTTCAGGGCCACAGATAGTTCATGAAATTTGGAAGCATTAATAGAGCAATTTGAAGCGGTGAAAAAGATATCTTGAGCAACACATTCAGTAATAAGAGTCTCATTTAATGTATGCAAGTTCTTCCTCTCAATCTCATTATATTTTAGTGCACGCTCATAATCACTAACTTCAACTACCATTGCATCAAATTCCTTTTCCATTCCCTTAATATCAGTTTCTATCCCCTTTTTAAGACTCTCAAAGTGATCTTTTAGAAGTTTAAAGAAAGCATGACCTCAGTTAAATAACATTCTTTCATTTGCTCAAAACCTCTTTCTCCTTCCGTTATACCAATGGGTGTGATCCTTTTCTTGCAAGTTTTCTCAAAATCAACAAATAGTTGAAATATAACATATTGGCTAATTAAGGTCTTGCTTTTAGTGGCAATTTTCCTAGGAACAAGATGCATTGGTGTATTAGGAGGATACACGGTTCGCTCTAGGCATTTTCCATAGAGGGTTTGTTTCAACAATATTTTCGACTTTTCGCTTATCTAAATCCTTTTTCCGAGAAAACTTGTTCGGGTCAACAATGTTTCGAGGCTTAAACATGTTCAATGAAATCCAGTTTTCCCTTTTGTAGTCATGGGGAGTGATAATTATTTTTTTCTCTTTGCATTTAGGATCATCTAATTTTTTGTTCATCCTTTCCCTAGTGACTTCATCGGATTTCTTATCTTCCTCAGTGCACTCAACGCAACTAGGTTTCTGTCTAGGTTTAAGAATCTCATTGCCATCATAAATCACCTTTGAGCATTTTGCTATCTTTAATTACCTCGGGTTTGGTTTATCAATAATGGGAATGCTATGCTTATCGCTTAGGACTCTATGTTTAGTGACCATGTGGCGATCTGAATGGTGTTCCCATGTATGTACAACTTGTTTTCAAGTTTGTTTTTCAAAGTTTTCAGATTAGAAAAATCTCTCAAGAGTTTTGATTCCTTTGCATTAAATTCTTGCTTAAGCATTTTCACATTTTCTTGAAGTTCTTGTTTTTGCTTAGCATTTTTAGAAAGTTTTTCTTGCAAGGAATTTAATTCTTGTTTCAATACTTCTTCTCTAAAATTACTTTTCTAATATTTAGTACGCACTTGGTCATCCATTTCCGCTCACAGTGGTCAACTCAAATTTTGCAAGTTGTTCATAAATAGCAACACGTTCTTTATAGGCATTTAGTTCGAAATTACGAGAATCATCGAGGGGCACATGGTGTATTCATCAAAACATAGTCATTGTTGATTTGCGGAAGATGCATCACTTGGTACAACTTCACTTTCACTTTGTTTCACATATTGATCATATGGGACAATATTGATATTACCCATATTTTCAATATTTGATTCAATAGTTTCAGTTGATTGTACTTTGTCATGCATCTTTTGCACATCGGCATCATCGTATAGTTTTAATACCTCTGAGATGAGTTTGTCTTGGGATGGGCCACCTAGTGGTGAAGAAGAGACCTTGGGAGAGACCATTGGAGAAATGCTAGCCATAAAATTGTGTGTGCTTGTAGGTCCATCATCCACATCAGTGTATGCATCACGTCAGTGACTTGAAAGGCATTCGATGATTGTGACCTATCTCCTGAATAGGATACTCATCCACATCTGCATCATAGGTCTTGGCATTGCCCTCGAGCTAAACAACAATTCCTCTTCATCCAAAGCAGCACCATTGTCCTGAGCTTGTACCAGCGGCATCTTATCTCTGAAGTAATCGGCATTCGTGGGCGCTTTGGAGATGTAAAGTTCCTTGCAATGTGTCCCTCACCACCACAGTTATAACATTTGATTGGCTTAGCTTGACCTTGGTTACCATTCCTTCCTCGATTCGGGTTGCCAACATAACCTCTACCGGCTCCACCTCCCCGATCATCTTGTCTTTCTGAGCTGGTTGCACCACGATCCTTCCATCTTTAACAGTGGCTTGATTGTGTGGGTTAGATCTTGTTTCGAGGTTGTTGTTGGTTTGTGGGAGAAATTCATGTTTTGACTAATCGAGAGAGAGCTAGTTGATTAATGAAGTTTCCCACGTGTGCATCAGCATCGGCTTGTTTGAACATAGGATCGGGAATGAGTTTGTGATTACCATTACCCAGGGTATGACTTGTGATGCTTTGGTTGTGATTCCGATGTTTGAGTAGAAGGCGGTTGAGTCATTAGACGAGCTTGTCTCTCCCTGGTTGGTTTTGAACCGATTGAGAATCAATTTTTCAAACATAGCATGTCTCTCATTCTGAAGGAGGAAGGCATAGAGTTGCTCATAGTTTGTATTCTTCAATCCTTTAGTGAGCTTCACAGCGGTGACAAACTTGTGCCATTCGGGATTCATGTTGTTCACAAATTTTGAGTTCAATTGAATGTTAGGCATAGTCATTCTGATGTTCCTCATGTCATTCACTAACTTATGAAATCTCACATAGTACTCATAGACACTCTCATCTGGTTTCATCTTGAAGTGTTCAAATTCGTCATAGAGTTGGGATTCTCTGTCTTCCATAGTTAATTGAACACGAGAGAAGCATCTTAACATTATCCCATACTGCCTTTGCATCGGTGTTATGATTGATCAGCTTGTAGATGTCTTTAGGAAGACCTTGAAGAACAATGTTTGAAGCCACGATATCGACATCGAATCTCTTTTTTTCCTTATCCTCAAGCTCATCATACATTTTAGGTCTGTCCATTCCGTAAACAGGTGTACCATCTTCATTAGTATCAAGTATGTCTCTAGTCGTCTCAACTCGATATGGTCCTTCATCAATGGATTTGAGAATGTTGACACCATTTTCCTTTCCAAGGCAGTACAATCGGATTCGTTGAGCCCAAGAATCGTAGTCAGTTCTGTCAAGCATGGGTGGACAGTATCAACCGGTTGCTTGAACATCCTCGAACGATGGAGATGATAGTAGGAATGTTGGTAGACATGTTAACAGATTATACGGGATTTTATAACTCTATGATTAAACGGGGAAATAGATTCTTTCACGGGATTTTACTAAATCAAGAGAAACCGTAAACAATCACTCAAGTCGCTAGAAGATAATGCACTAAATCGCTAGAAGATAATGCACTAAGTCGCTAGAAGATAATGCACTAAGTCGCTAGAGATAATGCACTAAGTTAAGCTAGCGCAATTAAGCTACACCACTAAGTCGCTAGAGTCCCAAGTTAAGCTAGACAAATGCAAGTCGCTAAGTAGTAACTTCGCTAAGCCTCAAGTAATACTAGCAAAATTTTGGCAGCAATTCGTTACTCAAGTCGCTAAAGATTCAAGTCGCTAAAGAGCAACTCAAACTCACCAAGTCGCTACCACCAAGTCGCTACCGTAGTAGGAGAGTCCACTACTTGTACTTGTCGCTAGATCTAAGTCGCTAGGTTTAAACGTAACTCGCTACAAATTTGTAAAGCAAGTCGCTACTGAAGAAACTATCCGTGAGTAAAGTCGCTAGCATGAAAAACCATAAACATCACTTTTCAAAACAACCCAACCAAGATGATTCAAGCTTACCAAATGAAAACCTAAACACTTGTGATGATTCTAAACATAAAAGTACTAACAAAATCCAAACTTTAACAGAAGAAATCAACCAAATGATGCAAAAACCACTAAACTTTTTCAAACTCAAAACCACCTAAAACCACTAGAAATCCAAAGATGTGCAAGATATGATCTAACCATGGCTCTTGATACCAATTGTAAGATATAACTTTTCACATACACATCAAACCATAACACAAAGTAGCATATAGATGGAATTCTAGAGAGAAAGTTAGAGGTTTAGGGAACTTAGTGAGAGAAAGTGAAAGATATTATTATGAGCTCCAACTCTCTACCTTGGGAGGTAGAGAGTATTTATAGTCTTACATAAATCGCCACACAACGGGCGTGGATCGGGCATACAGTGGGTAAAGACCCGTCCGTCCTCCGCGGTGTTACTTAACAAAATACTACTTAACTAAATATAACTATGACTACGAGCATTCTAACGATTACATATACTTGAGGTGACCGACTCTTTAATACCGGGAATTTCTAATTCCTAACACAAAGTATGAGACATTAACACCTCTTGCGATTATCCATAACATCATATGTATGTGACACTAAGCACTGAAACGTAACTCCTTTTAGTGATAGTTAACCAGGTCTTCAACCATCCATCCAGACTGCTGGTAACTAGATAAACCAAGTCTTCAACTCAAATTCTTAAACACGAGCAAGTTATCATTGAAAGTTGTTAGGTCACCATAAATGAACACAAGTATGTAGATGATAGAAACAAGAGATGAGAAGGGAAGGTTACACACAATTCATACACGTATGAATAAGAAAGGTTAAGTGTATTATGAAAGGGAGCAACACCTCTCCAAGGATAGGTTACATAGTATTTATAGGAAAAAGGATTAGGGCATCCCTTGCCTTGGCCTTTTGGGGCTTTGCATAGGCCTATGGGCTTTCTACATAAGCCTAGCATTAATTACTAACATAAAAGCCATAAAAACGCAACCTATTACAATGAAATGACTAACACTTGATAATACTAGTTACAAGTGATTCCAACAATCTCCCCTAAGTGTTAGTTAGAATTAATAGCGGTTTCTTGACATCTTCTAGCATTCTTCTTTCTAGTGAGTAGAGATGCTTTGTTTCTTTTGACTTTATTAGCTTTGACGTCGTTGTATTCTTTGTTCTTTGTTCTTTTTTGTGGATGTTGTAGAAAGTATTATTTTGTTAATACTGCCATTTGTCTACTTCATTGACCGGAGTGTCTCGCGTCTTTCTCCACCATGCTCACACGTCTTTTGACTTTGAATTCCAAGTGTGATGTAGTTCTCGAGTCTTTAAACTTTTTAGATTCTTTGGCTTTGATGAAGAATCATTTTGACTTTTGAGTTTCCTTTTGATTTTGAGAGAACTTCATATGTGATGTTGTTGGTATGAGCATGTGGAGAATGGCACGATCTCTTCTGGAACTCCATATTTCCAATCCTGCATATAGACAGTTAGCAATAAAGTTCCCAATGTAAGAGCTCGGATATTTTGTACAGGCATATCCCATTCATTTGGCCTTGGGTCTTGACGAATCTCAAACCGGATGGTCATTGGCATGTCCTCGTACTCAATATCGTTACTTTGTTGTCGTGAGTCGCTGGAGTATACCAAAGTATCACTCATTTGTGAGACCGTTGAAATCGTGAACACCAAGCGTAACCACAAGGGATTACCGAGTGCCCTGCTTTGTCGGTTGTTTGATGTTGACCGGAAAGAGTTTCATTCAATCGAGGATCGCATTTATGAATCCCCTCATAAATGTTCTCGGCAGATTGCTAAGATCTGCGAAGGAATCTAGAATGTTTCACTTGCGTTCTTATTGTTGAACGACAAGTGATGAAATGTCAAGTGTTCCTAAGAGATCTTTTGATGAATCTCGTGGCTCTAGACTCAATAGTGCGCTTTGGCTCTAGACTCAATAGGGAAAGGGTCTCCTTCTTCAATACCAACAATCTCTAAGAGAAAGTCGATAGATTACGCAGGGTTCCCTGTGAGAATGAAACAAGCTCTTTTGAGAGAACTTGAGTGGTTAAGAAGGTTTAGTGCATTGCATCACTAAGTCCATGACGACTTTGTCTTCAATACCGATGTCAATGTGACATCCACATTAGCATAATTGAACTCGGTCTCGCCTAAGTTGAATAATTTGGAGGGCTATTTCTTTTCACCATTTTCTTTGACTTTTCTTTTTAATTCTTCAACTTCTTCTTTCTTCGATTCTCATTTCTCCTTTTTCAATTATACCTAAGGACTTCTAAATACTAACTATTTGTGGTGTCCTTGGGTAGATCCCTCTGGCTCTGGCGGATCATAGGACGTTTATTCCTAAACTTAGTCACCTTATAACACCATGACAATCCTATGTTGCCATAAAACCATTTTCATGAAAATCTCTCAAAGTGTTTATGAATGAAAACATGTTTGTAACTGAGTTTTTATATTTTGAAATACTCCCCTCACATGTCACATGAGTTTTGACTAAGATCCATAGTGAGGGTAAAGGCGCTTACTTTTAAATTGAACGACTCAAGATAGACAATTCCTCGCGAGACACGGTTACGTTGCATAGTTAAAGAGATACGTTGTCAGATTTTAGGTGACAACTAGCTCTAATAACTATCTTGAAGATGTGAACAAACCTTGAAGAGGTTGTCAAACCCGTCTAATTTCATGTCTATCAAGAGTTTCTCGAATTGGTACAATCTACTGGATAAGTCTTGGAGGACAAATCTTTTTGATTTATGACATGTTTGAGCTCGTTAATTCAAGAGTTAAGTCTTAACACACTTAGATTCAAACACAATCCAGCATATTTATATCACACAATTTTTCTCTCCCTAAAAAATGGCATATTAATGTTATTTTTGATGAAATGTTGATATCGAATATGACCATTTCGAGTTTTGTGGGAAGATTTCCATAAAGGAAGTTGTTAGAACAAATTTGTTTGCAAATACTCCCCCTCAACAAGTGATATTAACTTTTGAGGTTTTGAAAAAAAAAATACTTGTTCTTTTGAGCAAAATTTTGAAAATATTGAAATATTTGATTAATTTTACTCAAAAGTAAACTTTGCTCCTTTATAAGGATTTTGATACTGGTGTACCACAGGGTCCTCAATACAGATCGGGTTGTAAGCGTATTTATGCACAACCCATGATGAATAAATAATTCAAATATCAAAATACAATCAAGAGTGTTTTAAAGAGTACCTAACAACGATTACGCAACTTTATCTTGGCGTTGGAATGTCAAGAGATAGAGAAAACGTCGCCGCATAGATTTCCAAACGTCTCATCGATCCCTTGGAACAACCTTTCATCAGCTCGGTGATAAACTGCGCGAAATTCCTTACAATCATTGGAGTTCCACCTATCTTGGACCAATACCAGCTTCAATATCAACGATATGCCAACCCATGCGAACCATCTTTAACGTTGCATCACAGAACTTAGGAATCTCGTCAAACGCCATGAAGCAAGTGTGATGATGCTCACTGCGGTAGACACTTCCAAACTTTAGTTTGTGTAGAATGGTGTACTAAGGTTGTTGGTGCAGCTCGTTAAAATGTAGTGTCGGTTTTGTGAGATTAATCTGCTTCTGGTATGATTCAACCCCGAGTTGTAGGTCTTCAACACGTTCTTAAATAACTTTGCTGCGGATGAAGACAATCAGGGCAGTGATGAACTGGAGTTGAATTTCTGTTGAGAACTGTCGCATCCTTCCTTGTACCTTTATGAGATACATTTCTTCGATGTCGTTCAGTGACAATTCCGATAAATCAGCTTCAGTGAAATCGTACACTTGTTCATCTTGTCTTTTGACCTTGATCTTGGACAAGAATGAGTAGCCCTTTGTTTCAGTGTTACCCCATCACAACTATACTTTTCGTTCGCACCTTCTTGTTTGACTTCGTACTTAATCACGTAGTATAGTCTCTCACTCTCTCTCGGCCAATGATGAATACCATATTTGGCATCAATGTCATATTCCACCACCTTGTCAACATACAAGTTGTGATCTTCTTCAATGGCAATGTTGTCGAGAATATTGCAGTAGGATGTTGAAGGTGGCGAGTAGCATACTTCTTGCTACTGATGCTAGCGTGTTGAAGAAATTTGAGATGGTTGTTGAAGAAGAAACTTCGAGATCGTTGTTGAAGAAGAAGCGGTAAAGGGATCTTGGTTGTTGGTTGCGCCATTGTTGGTAGAGGCTTGGTCCAATCAGTGTAGCAGGGTGTATTATCCTTCCTTGTAAAGTCGATGTTGATTTCCGGGTTGAGCCAATCGATGTTGTTAGACATTGCACGGGCAATGTTGCCCAAATGGTATTCAAGCTTGACTGCGCTGCAGACTCTATCTTTCAACAAGTGGAATGCATCGTTCTTGATTCTGCGCAGCTTCCGTTTCATCATCTTCTTAACTTTAAACTCATCCTGGATAATCTTGACATGTTCCATGGTTCGACCATCTACCAGTTCTTGGCCTTCAGGTAGTCTGGGTGTATCCTCAACCATTTTCTTTGAACCAATCATACTCCTCCATGTTGTCATCATCTAGCCAAGAGACAACTGACTGCTTCTTCTTCTTTGTGCGGGAGGATGATTCTGGTCGAGATGATGGTTGAGGTGATGGTTGTTGCTGGGGCTCGGGAATGTCATGATCCTCACCACCAGTATAAGTGAAATGATCACCGGTCTTCTGCTGTGGTGGTGAAGAATCTGCATCCCGAGGTTTATCAGATGAATGTAGTTGTTGAGTAGCTTGTTTTGCGGGTGTCGTGGGGGTTCTAGCAGGTGGTGGTGGCATGGATGACAATGATTCTCCGGTCTTCTTCTGACGTTTTGCATTCGGATCTTGATCCTTGTCATCATCATCTCTTGGTCTTTTGTCTTGACCAGCAGCTTCCTTGCATGATGTCTTCAGTTGATGTGCTAGAAGCATCTCATAAGTTTTCTTCATTTGGTGAGAAGGTGGAGCTCGTGAGTCATCTTGAGTACCAACTCTGCAATAAGTTCATCTTTGGTGACCACTTTGGAATTTCGAATTTGATCGGTTTGCTGGGAGTATAGTCTTAATCCCTATTGGACTAATGTTATAATCGTTGGGAAGAACTGATTCTTGAACATTTCTCTTGTGACGCTAGAAACAATATTGAGAAGAAAGTGATGAGTGTAGTTCTTTGAGTTGTTGATTAATTTCACCTTGCACGTCCCTAGCAAGAAATTCTTGAATCTGTCCTCTTTCGCCTTCGAACTCATCCATCTGCTTTGAAAGATCAATGGCCTTGTCGGCCAGCATGTTCAATATTGTTTCATGAAGACTTTGTTTGCGTTTTCATGATTGAAGTAATGCTTTCTGGATCTTAGACTTTGTGTGAGATGCCCAAGTGTCGGCTTTCTTCTTGATTGACCTTGACGATGATTTTGTTGTTTCCTTTGATGGTGGTAGTGATGAGTGTGAAGATGATTCGGCTTTGGAGTTGTCAAGGGGTGTTTCCGAAGATTGCCGAGGATTATGATCATGGTTGTCACGAATGTAGTCATCGGCTTCCCTTTGTATGCGTTCCTCTTCAGCCTTAGCAGCTTATTTTGCAGCCCTTGCTTTTCCGCTTCTAGAATATCTTTGTCAGTGATTCTCTCATCTGTATCTTGATCGTCATCTCCATGTTTGACCATTTCTACATCCTCTTGCTGCTGTTCATCTACAGGCTCCTTCGTGGTGGCATCTGTTCCTTTACCGGGTTGATTAACTGGATCAGGAACAGGTGCAGAGAGAACACCACCGCTGGATCCTCCTGATCCTTTAGTTTGTTGAAGTGCGAATTCAGCAGCAGCTTTCTCCATCTGTTGTTGCTTGAGTTTTGGAGTTGTTTCTCTTATAGGATCATACCCCATTGGGAATCTTCTTCTTCTTCTCCTCGAGAGGTTTCTTCCCTTTGTCGAGATGTGTGTTCTTCATCGGAAGATGCGAATGAGTCAATATCTTCATCAAATTTTTCATACGAAGGACTAGCAGGTTTGTCCCATGCCTTCTTCTTGATAGATGAGTCATCTGTACGTTCCTCGATGTACACAGTAATATCATCTGACTCGGTTTCAGCATCATCATCTTGTAGTGATGTTTGAATTGGATTGGGAGTTAGTTTTAGGATGGGCGATTCTGGTTGCGTTCATTTTTCTTCTTGGTTTCGTCTTCGACTTGGTAGAACTACAGTGCTTCCGATTTCTTGGCTCACGGTAGAAACTCCTGGATCAGTTTTCTCATCTAGAAATTCAACTTTTCCCGCAAGCACAACTTCCTTGTAACATCTGTAGGATGGAAGATCCTTGATTGCATCGATTATCAACCAAGCAGGGAGTTCCACTCCTTGTTTTCGAGTCTTTGAACCTAACAGAGTTTAAAATTGGCTCATTTAGAATGGAGTGCATGTCGGGGTCATTCAGTCTCAGTGGAATATCCTGGTGCTTCCCGAGGAGGTTATGAATTAGTAACTTGGTGTATCTGATGAAGGGAATCTTAGAATCGGGTTTCCTGTAGTGTTGCATTGTGTCCTCCCAAATAAGACTTGCATAATCAATGTGGTTCACATGAACCATTCCCCAGAAGTTTTGAAGATGCATGAGCTTCGGGTGTTCATGACCACTATCTCTTCCTAAGACTGATTTGGCAATCGTAAGATAGATGGTCCTCCAGGGTTGTGGTGTATTATTGACATCGACTATGGAGTGCTTAGATATGATGCCAGAAGCCTCGTCGTATCCGATATTAACCAAGAAGTCCAATACCTCCATTTCATTTGGAATTCTAACATATTCTGTTGAAGGTATTACCGGAAGAAGAAGAATGATGCGAGAAGATGGCATACGGTTAATGGCCTCCTCACGTGGGTGCTTAGCGGTCACTTTAACCACATCTTGTCCATCAATTTTTTCCATAGTGTGCCAAAACTGATGAATATAGATTTCTGATATAGAGGCTGTGTTAGTGAGCATGAGGTTGAAAGGATGATGTTTGAAATTGTTAGGATCCTATATTTATTGTGTTGATGATTCGGGTGGTCTTGGATGATCAAAATACATGTTTACCATTTTAGAGAGAGAAAGTAGAGAGAGAGGGTGTTCTTGCTAGAGGTTTACACAAAGGAAAGGTTAGAATAAAATGAAGCACCACCCCTTCCATGGATGGAAGGGGTATTTATAGTTACATGAAATACGACCTCCTATCGGCCTGTGGATCAGGGATACAGTGGGTAAAGACCCGTCCTTCCTCCACGGTGTTGCACTAAACTATTTTACGCTACTGACTAACTAATTAACTACATAATAACGTAAATAACGACAAGTCTACGAGCTAACGTATGCTAGATAATATTTGGGGTGACCGACTCTTCACTATGGAATTTTCTAATTCCTAACAATCTCCCCCTAAGGGAGGTCACCCCATGTTTTACATTTCGAATCCTAGCATTTTATTCTTGACTTTGTTCTTGAGCTCGTAGACTTTAATTCTTCAATTCCGCAATCTTTGTGCATAAGCAGTGCAACTTCAAAGTCCGCATAGATTTGTACTTTTAGTGGAGGCCTTTAACTGATCCACATCTTTGATGATCTTGGAGCTTTCATTGAGATCATCACCGTGCATCTCTCTGGATCATCCTTATTTGTGTTGCCATCATATGCAGTTGTGACTTTTGGACCGACATGCTCACACTTTTGAATCATGACATCTTTCCATCAGAGGCGGAAGCCTTCTGTTCATGATATTTGCGGCGGTAGCGAAGCATAGTATGAAATATCATAGCCAGTTATGTAGATATGCACATCATGATTTCTTCAAATTAAGTGTGATCTGTGAGCATGCGGCTTTGGATTGACTCCTCAATTCGATCGGTACCTTCGTCCAAATGTACCCGAACAACGAGTTAGCAATAAAACACATGAAAGTGTCTTTGATCACTTTCGTTGAATTGAGGTTCACGGCCCACGGTTCCCCTTGATCAGTACAAGTCTTTGCTGGTGTCTGGTAGGATTCCTATGAATCTCCTTGACAGGGTTTCGCATTTGTTCTCGGTCTGTTCTCAAATCGGAGCGTCTCAAAGACAACGGAGTGAGTGAACGCGAATTGAGATTCAGCGATTGATGAAAAATGATTTGAAAACAATCGCGTATTGCTTAGAAGAAAGAGTTTTGCAATACGGCGAAGGTTTTATGAGAAAGATCAATTTTCAATCAAAATACTTTTTGTATTTGAAAAGAGTACACATTCGACGTGCTAGAGAAAAGAAGAATTTTGCACATCGAGCGGTTTTCCAAAAGTATATTTTTCAATCGAGAGATACTTTTGAATTTGAAAATAAGTACACATTCGACGTGCTAGAGAAAGAAAAGATTTGCACATCGAGCGGTTTTCAAAAGTATCGTCAATTCCATTCTGGACCAAGGTTGATTCAAATTGAATCGCCCCATCGTTTCTATCCATTGTCAAGCTTGATCTTTAGAAAAGATCTCACATGTCACCCACCAAGAGCTTGTTTGATGTTGGATCTAGAAGGATTTCCATCTTCATTGTGAATATTTTTACATATCACTCGGATGTTATGGCAATACCACAAGGATAATGCGTAGGACTCTTAATATATATACTTACTTTCCACATTGTGTGAAACAGCAAGTCTTCATTAATTTAGTGTCCTAATGAGATATTGTGGATGATCTCTTGGCTCTAGACTCAATTGTGCACATTTGGTTCCTATGCGGGAGACTAGGGAGAGGGTCTCCTTCTTCAATATCAACAATCTCTAAGAAATAATCGATAGATTATGTCGGTTCCCGTGAGAATGAAACAAGCCCTTTTAAGAGGAACTTGAGTAGCTTGGGAAGTTTAGTGCGGTACGTCACTGGGTCCATGGCGTCTTGTCTTCAATACGGTGTTACCTTGGTAACCACTGTAGCATATGTATTGAACCTGGCTTCTGCCCTAAGGTTGAATTATTGGAGGGCTATTTCTTTTCACCCTTTTCACATTCAATTCTTCATTCTTCAACCCTTGATTGCTTACGAGACTTCATAACTAGAACCTTGTTGGGTTTATTCGGTACTAGCTCTGTCTCAGTCCAGTCTCCCCATATCTCACTTTTCTCCTTTTTTCAATATACCTAAGGACTCTCCACTATCTAGTGGATTGTCCCTGGGTAGATCCCTCCGTTCTGGCGGGATAGGGAACAAATACCTAACCTAACCATCCTTATAACTCTATACATAAAGTAAAATGGTCGGTCTTTTTAGTACAGTTCATTCCTTCTCGAAACCAATTGAAAAATCATTTGGAAAAACAATCAAGGTACTTGTGATACGAGATCAAAGCATTTTGTACCTTAATAGTTTTGATCATTTAGAAAACCTCCCCCTCAACATGTGCATATGATTTTGAAATTGTTTAGCACATGGAGGCAAGAAGACTTTGAAATATTTTCTTTGATCACAATTTTCATAGAAAAAGCCATTTGATTTCCTTGGTAAATTCTCCCCCTCAATATGTGCATAGGATAAGAGAAATCATTTTAACACATGGAGGCAAGAGTTCTTTTGAAGTACATCCACGAACACATAAGCCATTAAGAAACCATTTTAAAACTCAATCAAGGTACTCTATGTTAAAACATAAAAACTTTTGTACCTCGATAGTTTTATTTTCCTTTAAAATGCTCCCCTCAATATGCTTCAAGATTGACGTTTAGCACATATGAGAGAGCGACTTACTAAATCAAAACGATCACCATTTATCAAATTTCATTATTAAATCACAAATTCTCCCCAGATCAAAAATATCAAACCCTTTGAGATTTTGGATCCCAAGTGATTAATAAGGTTTAGAAAACATGGGAGAATATGTGGCCTGGTTTAAATACTCATCATGTTTTGGATAAATCCTCCTCCTCAACATGTGCATTGTGTATTTGAAGTCGTTTGGCACATGGGCGGGAGTGCCTTTAAAGGTCTAAAACCAATTCCATTTAAACAGATAAGAGATTTAAATCACGATCTCTACCCAGATCAAAATTTCAAACCTTTTGAGATTTGTGATCCCAGTTGATTTAAATCATTTAAAAGATTTTGGGGAAAGACGTGGCTTGATTTAATTTTGAAAAATGATAGATAAGGACCATTTTAAGACATTAAAGATTGTTAGTGTCGGGTATGATTGTTTTAAGAGATCTTTTAGGTAAAATAAAACAATTTCACAATCAAACAAGAACGGAAAAAATTTCATTTTGAAAGATCTTGATTCTAAAGAAAATCATACCATGACATAACATTAAATCTTTAGATCACCACTTAATTATTGTACAAAGCGGAACTTTTGTGAAGAAATATCGTTTGAAAATATTTTATTTTAAATCACTCTCTCAATCCATGACAGAAGTCAATAATTGAGTGACTTAGGTTTTGATAAAAAGAAGTACGGTGATTTTCAAAATTTAGTCCAAAATATTTTCAAAACAATATTTTTCCATTTTCAAAACAATTTAATCAAATTATTCAAAATTGTTTAAAAATGGTATCTTGCACAAAGATACGTTAGGTGGTTGAAAGCTTATTTTGTTGTTCTTTGTAGGGTTTGGAAGAAAAACCGTCTCTGACGTGCAGTGAGACTTCTTATTATGTTGCATTTTGAATGCCAACTGAGGTCAAATTAAGCTCTGTTTCTTCAATCACTTAGAAGAAAACCATCACCTGAATGCAGTGAGACCTCTTACTTTGCATTTATGCCAACTCTCCATAGAAGTCCAATTAAGCTCCGTTTCTTCATTTGTCAACCCAGATATAGTTACCCTTTCCTTTCGGCATCCAAACATCATATTATGTGGGATCCGGATCGGGAACATTCTTATACCAAGATATACGCATCGTTAGTGAACACACATACAGATATATGGTGGTCGACATCACCCATAACAACAATCGACTAATAAAAGTCAATTCAACATATCAATCAGTTCATATAAGGTATGGGAATAATGTGTTCATCAAACTCTAATCATCTAAACCTAACAATCATATCCTAGAAACCTAGTCCTTCAACATAGGTTAACATCATTTTTAATTAAGCATATTAGGATAATTAAGAAAGCTCGTTAGAAAATATAGATTTGAAAACATTCTTCCCCTCAACCCATGACTCATTTTATGAAAAGTTTAAAAGCGCTGAAGTCATTGATTGAGTTTTCAATTTAACAAAACTCTGGCTGATTGTTTTTAAGCAACTCATTTACCACCATTTTAGAAAACAACAAATATTTTTTCGAAGAATTTTAGCGGAAAAACATTTGTGTAGGAACAGATCTTTATGACGACATGCTTTTTTTGTTTTAGGATAACTGCACGAAATATTTGAAAAATTGGTTTAGCGCAACACTTTCCTTTCATGAAGAACGGGTTGCTATCGGAAATAATAGCAAGCCATATTTTTATACGGGTTCCATGATGAAATAACTGCAAGCCATAGTTTTAAGCACGGGTTCTGATGCGAAATAGCGTAAGCCATATTTTGAGACATGTTTTGAAAAAAATATTTACACCTCTGCTTTCGAACTTCATCTAAAATCCCGTGCCATTATTGAATGACATTTCTAAGACCGTAGATGTTATCGATACCAGAAGACATGTCTAGAGAAAACATATTTTTGGTATTTTTGAAATTTTCTAATTTTTATGGGTTTTTGTTGATTTTATATTTTTCTATTTTCTTTTTGATAAATATATACAAAGATAGAATAGATGAATAGTTAAAGAGGATGATGATACGAGTACCGAGATAAGGATATCAAGCAGCCCCGTTGTAGAAGATAGAAGTCATCATCTCTTAAACATTCACCACCAAAGCTTCGAGGCTCTTGCATTAAAGAAATTGAACCATTCGAAAGTGAGACTTTGGCAGCTTCCCCAAACCGTAAATCTTCTTATTGAGCTGATTCTAGCTTTATTTCAAGCTTGCCTTAGCCAGGTTGCAGAGAAGCACACCATTATCGAACCTTCTTTGCTCCTTATAAGAATAATCATTGTAATTCTCCGTTCGAGGTTATATCATCAACAAACGAACAGCGTATCATCCCACTCTTTAAAAATTCTTCTCAAATTTCATAACCAGTCTGCGTAATCCATTCCAAAAGGTGTCAAGAGACCACTTCCCAGAGTAGTTGAATGATGCAGTCAGTCTCTCTTAGACTAGAGCTCACGAACCGAATACACACATACTTTCGACAAAGAAAATTATACCATGTGCAGATTAAGTCCAATAGCCAAAGAATAACCCGATGTATACTTTTTTCTCTCCACGAAGAAAGTGTATGAAGCTCAGAGAAGTACGAATGCCCAAAGAGAGAATAACGATAACATTGAAGAAGCGGGCGAATCACGATTATCTCTGCGGAGGACATCTCTGCGGATTCAACTCCGAATAAGTGATTATATCTCGAATCAGCGATTAAGCACTCAAGTGAAGCAATGAGCATCCCAATGTACACAATCCTCTCTCCACGATGATTGCGATAACATGAAATCATCACACACTAGTGTTACCTCTTTTATCTTGGCTTTCTATTACATCACTTCCCCAATAGTTGGAATAAGAACACTAAGCGCTTTGATGAGTAAAACCCAGTTTCTCTGCGGTCATGACATATGGATATCTTCAATCACTTAGAAGTATTAAGCTCATAAAGTTTACTCGCCATGAGTCAAACCTTGAGTTTCTCTGCGGTAATAACATTTGTCTTCGCAGGATATCTTCAATTACTTAGAAGTATTAAGTTCATCAAGTTTACTCGCGTTTAGATATGTGTCTCCCTTATTGGTTTTGAAACTTCAAAATCAGCAACACTTTATCAGCCCAAATACTTGAAATCTGTTGAGAAGATAAACTTGAAGTCTTTGTGAGAATCAACTTGCTAAGAACGGAATGAGCAAGTCTAATTGGGGATTAAATCTAACATTCCTCTCCCCAATTAGTGCTCTCCCCTAAACCGACAATCGTTTGATAAGTGCCCGATTAAGAAAAGTCTTTAGATTGTTAAATGCAACCGCGTCTTTAGTCTTCTAACATGTAGCAGAGAATGTAGAGTGACTGTAGACTTCGACCTTCTTCAAGATTGTTAGGTTGGGGCAGATAGTTAACATCTTCGACTACCACCAAAACACAAGAAGATCACCAAAAAGCATCCCAATTAACTTACATCTTGCAAATACCCTTAATTAAGATCCTCCCAATCAAACAAGAACAGAAAGATGTTCATCAAGGAAATCATTGTCACGCGCCGAACACATGCGTAATGGTAACACCAAGCAAACAATCACATCAAACAAGAACGAAGGTTGTTCGGGTCATCATGTTGATGTAGACGTGAAGCAACCGAAGGGCACTTTGTCAATAAACTCATATCGGTTTGTAAAGATGTCAACTACGGCTCTTAGAAGAAACACCATGTGAAGATGACCGATAAAAATTTCGGTTCTTACATGAGTTTGGAGCCGTTTGACCATTTATTCTCATATAATAATCAATCAACCATGCTTGATAATTTCATAGTTCTTCTCCCCTTCAAAATTGCATCGTGGTTGCCATTCTTGATTAAGCAAGTGAATATCTTCAACAATGTAGTCTATTCACACTTCTCCCTTAAAATAAGCACATGATGTTGCCATCGTCATTATAGTTGAGCAAGTGGAATAAGAAAACAATCAATGGTAGCGGTTCATGATAATTAAAAGCGCATGGAAAAAGCATGAAGCATGTTGATGAGAATGGTCATAATAAGAATTTCTCTTCTTAGAAGATAATGCGCAGCAAGCGTACATTTCTTTTCTTTAGGGACGAGGCATGAACTGTAGTGTTCATACGTCATAAGAAGATTTCTCTTCTTTGGAAGATAATGCGCGAGGCGTACATTTCTTTTCTTTGAGTACGAGGCTTGAGCTGAGTAAGCGTCATAATCTCTCTCTTCAACTCTTGCAAAACATGTAATCAACCCATTATCATTTTAGTGGCTCTTTGTAGAGTGACCGGTGATGGAGAAAACCCAATATGATGAATTTGACCTGAAGTAAACTAACCCAACTTCGTGACTTAAACTTACACATGTGTAACAAAGAGCGGTGTCGAGAATTCATGCCCATTTGAATCTCTAAGTACTCTATACTCTTCAACCAACCAACCATCAAGTATAAGGCGTACATCACCTCTTGAAAATCCACAATTGAATGTGACACTGAGCACTAGAACGTAACTCCTTAAAGTGATAGTTATTTTGAGGTGATAAGAGCCCAATTCCCCAAGTGGTAAAAGAAAAGGTAAAAGACACCCAACAATAACTAGATTTCCAAGTCTTAGTTTTTAATAATAAGCTTGAACAAGGATCTTGAAGAATCTTCATCCAACCATCCCGATACCTTCAGATACTAAGTACACTCGCCCGTGATATTTCACTTCAACCTCAAATAAATAATAGTGAATTAACCCCGTTGTCACATCTTCGTTAAGTGCTCAAATCTAGCCTCCTTTGACGTTTTAAGTGAACTATGATAATGGTTTTCATCCGACCATGGTTAAAAGCACATAACCCCGTAAAACCTTGTAATAACCAAACTGCCATGACGAAAATCCAAACACACATCCAATTCATGAAGTACACCATTTTTATCCCTTCTTTGAGCGGCTTGTAGCACCAACATCAGGAAAAGATCCGAATTACACTTTCTCTTTCTCCAGGATGGTTCCATCATCACGGGATTTTACAATTCTATGGTTTAAACCGAGAAAAATAGTTTCTTCGCGGGTTTTACAAAACCAAGAATAAACCGTAAGATAGATCCGGAAATGCACTTTACCAATACGGGGATGTTTCCATTGTCACGGGATTTTACAAGTCTATGATTTAAAGCAGAAATAGGTTCTTTGCGGGATTTTACAAAATCAAGACAAAACGTAAAACAATGTTGAGCAGATGTGTTAAGACAACTTTGGTATCAGTGAATATCTGTTTTAGGGGAATATGCAGCGGTTCATCAACGGTTCATAATCAAACATCAACAACCATTAAACACATTGTTTACGCATTCAGTCGGCTATAGTAGTGACCACATGGAGAAATATACCCGGTATACCAAACTTGATCATGAAGTAAAATTCCCCAGATATGTTACTTAACCTTGTACTAAACCTTGTGAAGAAGAAACGGTGTACCCAATGTACAAAACCTCTTGACATTCTCAACTGAGTGAGACACCGAAGTGATAGTTACGTTGTGAGTAAAGCGAGAAAGAATCACAACCGAAATTAAATGGCCAAGTCTTTATCACACTCTATAAAAGCCCAAACAAGTCATCTTCGCGGAAGGGTAGAAAGAAAGAAGGCGAAATAAATGTAGCGTCAGGAAAAACCTCATTTCAAACCCAAATTAGAAATACCGTCCAAACAACCCCATAGTCAACCTTGTTCAAATATTAATACAAGTGTGGCGTCATGTCCTTCGTGAGAATGAAAAAAAACCAAAGTATCAATCCTCATAACCCATCGAATCTTATCATCAAATCTCATTTCTCTAGTTAAATCACATAAAATATCACCTCTCATCATCAAGACTCATCACACAACAACTCACATTATCCGGATATCATCAACAATCAAATCTCAACTTGCATCCCATGATGATACAACTTTAGCACAAATTCATAGCCCCACATCTGGTCCAAATTGCATTATGACTTTGAGCGAGCCGCGGTTGTACCACTCGGTATTAACCAATGAGAACGCCAGTTATGACACAATGCATAAAAACACATTGATAATATGATATTCAACCCAACATTGGCAATATTTGGGATCAACAACTCAAGAGTTATTTCAAGGTATCCGTGAGTCATCACAAGAGCTTCGAACACGTTATGGAACAAGTAATGTACAAATTATGACTAAGTAACTTCCGTTGAACAATTTAGACCAAAGTATCACGCTTTATAGAGAAGTATCAAGTCATATGTCTCCAAGATAATTGAGATGCCACAATTTCGGATAGCAAAAAAATTCATGTTAGCATCCCATACGTGAAATCATTAACCACAATTGACCCATGAGAACACCATATAACTGGATATTAAGTACCAACATGATTCGGCCCATTTGAGATTGAGATCCAATTATCTACAAATCCAAGCTTAGGCCCAACATAACCATGGCGATCCATACGAGAAGCGGTTAAGAAAACCTAAACCTCGGGGTTATATAAACCACTAGCCAAGACCTTGCAGACCCTAATGACTAAATTATAAGCCCCATCTCCAAAAATGTATCACTATCCTTACTCAAATCCACAAACCCTAAACAGCCTCTAACCATCACATTCGTCTATCTCATTTTAAGCTAGCCACGGGGTTGGCTTGAGCAACTTATATATGACAGCGGGGATGGCTTGATGATGGGCCGAGGGCATAGAGATCGAATCCAGTTGAACACAGAGGTTACTTCATGACATGTTGACATTATGCTAGATGAATCAAAGAAACTAACACAAATGTTAGTTTTCTTAACTTATGTGTTCGGATATTCATACAGAGTTTGTGTTGATACATTGTTCATTATGAATAAAAGATATGATTCAATAATGTTGTTGACATCATTTCTTTACATTCGAAAATTATCAAACATTATAGATCTATGATGATACGAATATTTCGTGTTAAGGACTCATGATAGTCTTGATAATTATTTTGAAGAACCGAGGTTATGGCGCTTTGAGGTCAGATTGTTGTTTTCCTTTTCACGGTTAGAGTAGATCAATGATGTTATTAATTAGGTGTGTAAGGACCTTTGAGTCATGATATCTTGTATGTCTACGATTTAGAACTGAGATCAATTACATTTCATGTTTATGGAACTTGTTATGAGTTATGATTGAATCGAGTCTTGGATATGGATTAAATTTATGGACTGATGAAGGTTTGGTATATACGGCCGAGGTCGTGAGTCTAGTTGTGGTGTATGGTATTGGTCAAAACTCTTCTTCCTTCATTTCATTTTCTGTCAAGTTGCTAGCTAAGTCGCTACCCAAAACTGATAAGTCGCTACAAAACATGAGTCAAGTTGCTATTTCAGATTTAGACACAAGTTGCTAACTTATCAATATAAGTCGCTAGGTCTGAAAATACCAAGTCGCTACATATCAGTCAAGTAGCTACACAAGTCGCTACTTAGCAACTGGTAAGTCGCTACGATGAGTAAGTACTCATGGATAAGTAAGCTATAAAGACTTTTAGCATTTTAGATGAGTTTTCGGTTATATTCAAAGGAACCGAGAAAAGTGACAAGCTGCATCTTTTACCGTTTGACCACTCGGTTTTGACCTGTATAAGCTGACTAGAGAAAACCAAGAAAAGAAAGGCAGCAAAAGGACATCTTTTATACCCGTTTTGACCATTAGTATATGACCAGATAATAAACCCAGATGAGTAATATAAAGATGCATCTTTTGACCCATATTGACCTAAAAAACATGACCAAGTCGCTATTAAGAAATATTACCACAAGTCGCTAGAAAGAATCACGTTAAGAACAGTTTCAACATAAAACTTTAACCAAAGCAGTTTAACTAGACCACCAAGATATACCGGTGATTCATGACCAAGCGATCTTTATAACATCCTAAAACCGTCAACAAAATCATAACTTATATAAACCACATCTGATCACAAAAACAAACAATATAACCATGATGTGAAACCACACAAATCAACACAACACAAAAACCTTGGCTCTTGATACCAATTTTTAGGATCCTATATTTATTGTGTTGATGATTCGGGTGGTCTTGGATGATCAAAATACATGTTTACCATTTTAGAGAGAAAAGAGAGAGGTGTTCTTGCTAGAGGTTTACACAAAGGAAAGGTTAGAAAAATGAGAAGCACCACCCCTTCCATGGATGGAAGGGGTATTTGTAGTTACATGAAATACGACCTCCTATCGGCTTGTGATCGGGATACAGTGGGTAAAGACATCCTTCCTCCACGGTGTTGCACTAAACTATTTTACGCTCTTGACTAACTAATTAACACATAATAAGTAAAATAACGACAAGTCTACAAAGCTAACTTATGCTAGATAATATTTGGGGTGACCGACTCTTCACTATGGAATTTTCTAATTCCTAATAGAAAAAATCAACAACAACTTTGCATGAAGACTCAGAGCACGTGAAGTTGTTGAAGTCGACACGGAGATTGTTCTTCCCAATAATTTTGTCGTAACCGACTGGGAAGATGTCAGCCATTGTGAGCTCATTAGGGGATTGAGGTTTTCTTGATTGACAGCCATTTTGTGATCTGAAAGTTATTAGACAAAAGAACAAACATATGAAAACACATTGTGTTAGTCTTAGTTTGATTTATTGTCCAATTACTTGTATGACGTTATCATGTTTATGATTGTTACAAGTCCTAAGTCACTTTTGTCCAATTGTATGAAGTTGATGTGATAAGTTACGTGAATATGTTAATTTTGAAGTTTTAAATTCCAAATTTTCACTTAAACACACAAATATTAACTTTTGTAGTCTTAAGCGTAACATTTGGTTTTATGACTTAAGCGTAACATTCAATGGTTTCTTAAGCGTACAATCCAATACAAATTTAGTGGTGGCTTAAGCGTAAACATAAGGCCTTATGCGTAAAGAAGGTGCTTAGGCGTAGGCGTAAGCCAAAGCGTAAGACCATGTCTTATGCGTAAGAATTTCTTACGCGTAAAACACGTTCAAAAGCTTTTAAGCTTACGCGTAAGATCAAGAAAAATGTTACGCGTAAGGTTTACTCGTAAGAGTAAAGATTAGAAGTAACAATCCTGTTTATGCATATCTTTTTGAATCTAGCGTAATCCCAATCCTGGCGACCCACTTGTGCGTAAGAGTTACGCGTAAGATTTCTCTTATGCGTAACCTTTACGCAAAAAGGTATTCCTTATGCGTAACATCATAGAACACCTTTGTCTGATTTTTACTAGTAAGCAGCCTGAAAATCATGAACATGAAAACTTGATTATAGATTATTCCAAACACTAACAGGAACACAAAACAAGCACAAGATCAAATCAGTTAAGCCTAGAAATGCTTAGGTGTAAAAAGTTTTTAAACCCTAAGCCCTATTTCTACGCATAATGAATTTAACCGTAGGCTTCAATCAAGAATTGTTTCTGGGCTATCCTAGATGACATATGAGTGAGTTAGAATAAGTTTTAACACAAAATCGCCATAGAATCAAAAGATTCAAGGTTGACGAACCCTATAACCCTAAATTTTTAATTCTTACAGTTTTGATGTTTCTGGGTTTAATTAAAGGCTCATGTCATGTATCTAAACATATTCTAACACTCTTCTAGCCATCGAATCACAACAGAACACTCAAACAAGAAAAGCCCCAATTTATGAACATGAACCCTAATTTTTGAAATAGGTCAATTGGTGTTTCTGGGTTAAAATTGATGGTTGAAATAGGTTTAAAACACGTTTATGATTTTAACACAACCCATTTTAACACAATCACCCTTAGGCATAATCTCCCAAATCATACGCATAAACAACCCTTTCAAATTCAAAGTTTTCACGTTTAAACAGTTGCATTGAAATGATTTTCAAAACCTTTGTTTAAAAACATGATCAAAACATAATGGCACTTACAGATTTTGAATATGGTGAACGGATTTGCAGATTAAATGTGGGTCATTGGATCTTGGTGGGTTTAAGAATTAAATGCAAAAAAGACGCATTGAATATGGTAGTTGGGGGACTTTTGTTAAAAAATATTTTTCAAAATTGACACTTTCAGTCCCTCAACCTCAAACATTTTCAACCAAGACCCATTAACTCCCATTTTGGTTAGATAAAACACATTTTAGGCAAAAACTTAACGATACTCCCCCTCGACTTTTGAAATAATGAATTTTGTAAATACTTGAGTCTGAGGAGGGTATATATCAAGATAAATATCCACCATTTAATAGAAAACAACGGATTTTTGGTAGCATACAAGTACAAGGTTTTATGAGACTGAAAAATATTTACTTTCTCCCCCTCAACACTTGTTTGGGAAAATGGTGAAATGTTTGATAGAACACTATGTTGATGAAAGTTTTATACTTGAAATGTTTGTTTACAGATAGAATTTAGAAAAGAAAAATATTTTTGGATTTTATAAGATTTTATATTTTTGTATTTTGTTTTTGAAAAAATATTTACAAAAGAGGTTTTGGTGTTTGACTTTTCAAGTGTGTTTTAAAACTTCGTCCAGTTCTTCTGGAGTCAAACACCGCATACCAATACGGTAAATCAAATCAGTAAATCTTGCGGGAGGCAAGGATTTAGTGAGAAGATCCGCCAATTGGTGTTCTGTACCTACAAAGTAAAATTCAATGGTACCCTTTTCTACAAAGTATATAGCACTTCTGTTGTCGCAGTACACCAGAATTATGTCAAATACATAACCATAATCTTTGAGTTGTGTTCTCATCCAAATGACTTGAGCACAATACATGACATGGCTACATATTCTACTTCAGTTGCTAACAACGATGTACAATCTTGTTTCTTTGATTGCCATGACACCAATTTATAACCAAATAATTGTAAACCTCCTGAAGTACTTTTCCGTGAATCTAAGCATCCTGCGTGGTCAGTGTCTGAAAAAGCTATTAGTTCAAAACCAAAATCCTTGGATACAGATCCCAAATTAATAGTTCCCTTGGCGTATCGGAGGATTCTTTTAGCCCAGAGAGGTGTCTTTCAGTTGGCCTTGGCCATCGATAGCGGGGCAAAGATATGCAAAAATACTATGTGGGTCTCTTGGCTATTAGACCACGAGACCTAATAATACTTGATTTTGGTAGGTCAACCAATTTCCCATGTAAACATCGGTTTGTTGGTATGTGCCATTGGTGTAGCATAGGTGTCACAACTTTGTATTCCATGTTTATTCAATATTTCAAGAGCATATTTGGACTGACTTAAGAAAATACCACGGGGTGATTGATGAACTTGTAGATTTAAAAAAGCGTTTGAGTACTTTTTGTGGGTAGAAACAAAGACGATATCATCCACATAAATCTGAACAATTAAAATGTGTGCCCCATGATATTGAATAAGCATTGGGTCGAAAAATAGATCCTTTGATAAAATGATTAGCAAGGAGAAAGAATGACTGACAACTTATCATGCCATGCCGAGGGGCTTGTTTGAGACCATAGAGAGCCTTTTTAATTTAGTAGACATGATTGGAACTCGGATCAACGAATCCTTCCGGTGGCTAACATACTCGTTTCCTTTAGTTGACCATTTTGAAAAGCCGTTTTGACATCCATTTGGTAGACAGTGATGTTTAAGTGAGCATGCGAAAATCGATGCGACCTCAAGTCTAGCAACCGGTGTGAATGATTCTTCGAAGTCAATACCCTCTTCCTGTATATAACCCTTAGCCACCAGACATGACTTGTTTTGGATAACCTTACCTTCAGCATCTAACTTATTCTTCCAAATCCATTTACATAAAGGAAGGTAAATAAAAGAGTGAAACTAATACTCCCCTGATTAGCTTGGTAGGATATACATAGAGTTGTGGTTAAATTCTCCTCCAAGAAGAATGAGCAAGTAATAAGTGTTGCTTACATCATGTACTTCATCTTCTTGTCTAATATAACCTGCATATTTTTAAGAAAACGAAACAAAACCTCGCATAAAATCGGCAGTATAAACTATGTAAAACAAAACTACACTAGAAAGCAAGTAAGATATAATGCTTGTGGAATGGATGTTTGCAGATTTTTGGAAAATTAAGAATTGGAAATTTCCAAAAATTATAAATTAGACGGAAAACAAAAAATCTGGATTGAGTTGCTTGACGGCGATGGCTTTAGTCCCGGCATACCGTCGTATCTGATAGAAAGAGAAATCGATCGTTTTCGAGGAAAATTACTTCTTTAAAGACCTGGAAAAATTCCTGCAAACCATCCATTATGACTCGATACAAACATTTGACTTTAACCATCACACAAATATATATAATTCCAATTATTGTTAATCTCATGTTTATAATAGTTCTAAAAACATATGTGATCTTCCCCACACTTATCGTTTTGTAAAATACCTTTATATGCAATTAAGACGAAGTCAAAAACAAAATAAAGCATTTTCACAAAACAAACATGAGAATTAAGCAATAACGAAAAAGATATATAAAGCACACAAATAAAAAATGAAAAACAAACAAGCAAACAATTAAACATGTGTTGCCTCCCAATAAGTGCTTTACTTTATTTATGAGTCTTGCAACTAGACTCGAAGTCATAACCTACGTGACTTCATTACTATCATCTTCTTCCTTATGATGATTTCTATTGGGATTTTCCATAGCATAGCTATGTTCGATTGTGCATCTCTCTAGGAAATCATCATGCCCCTATTTGGTTCTATATTCCACGCATTCTTTATATAATCCAAATATCTTACTCATCACATAATCTACTCCTCTCCTTCTATCCTACTCATTCCTAAAGAAGACCGATAGATTAAGTTCTTTCTCATCATTGGATAGCGACGAGAATTACTCAATATTGAACGACATTTGGTAGGCAATCTCATCGATCTCGTCCTTGAATCTAACTATACCTAATGATGGGTCCTAAGTCATTTCGGAACTTTCTATGAGTGGCTTTCCTAGAACTACATGAGACAAGCTAGGATCTATAGCCATATTAATATCCTCTACAATCACGAAATCCGTTAGGTACATGAGGCATCCTACATAAACGGGCAATCCCTTAACTCTACCAAGGAAGTTACATATTATTCTAGGATTATCGAGATCTTCCCTACTTGGGATAAGTTTTTTCAGCACCCAATTATAGTATGTGCTAGTCATGATGTTTATTGGGCACTTGTTATCGAATTAGGATTTTACCACGAAGATGTGTCCTATGCAACATGGTATGTGGAGATTCCTAGGATTTCTAATGGTGGTATGTGGGGGTCTCATAGCATAAAAGGGACAAAGACCGCGTACTAGATGTGGGTGGTATGAAAGTTTCTCTTCCGTAGGAAACTTGTTGAAGTATTCGTCACCTACTTCGTCTAGTTCTTTAGTTGTTTCACCCTTAGGAGTCTTACTAACCTCAAGCACCGTCTCATGGTTCGCTTCATCATTATTCCTTTTTGGTCTCACTAGGGTGATGGCATTGACAAAGTGAACGTGTTTGAAGAAGATGGGTCCCTATTTTCATTTCCTAATTGTGAGTGAGCGAAGAACTTGATTGGGTCCTTGATCTTTACAATGGGAGCTTTCTCGGCGGAGTAAGTCGAGATGGCATTAACCTTCTCCGTTCTTGAGTCTTATCAACATGATTGTTAATGGCTTTCAAGAGGCTATCAATATTTCCGTCCACCTAGGCTTGTTGTTGATTAAAATGATCC